>BJCM01099607.1:0-20149 GCA_018326385.1 Flaveria bidentis
TAGATCTAGTCCATTTTGTATAGGCTTAGTACTTGAATTAATATATGTAATGAATGTTTGTAATTCATTATTTTATATGCATTAAATGTATAGGTTAACCCATTTATATGTGTGTTGATTTATGTATGGTTGCAGGTACAAACATTATACTTGGTCAATTTCTGAAATTGACCAAGTGTAAGAAACATCTGCGGAACAACAAAACATCTACAGAAGAACAAAACAACTACGGAAGACAATATTCCTGCAGAGTCCAAACACTTGTATAATACAAGTGTTACAAGTCAACAAGTCAACAAGGCTGTTATGCGAATCCTGAGAAATCCGATGATTCCTTAACAGAAACATTTCAAATCCCAAGAGATCCAGTGTTTCCTATAATAGAAACATCATTGTCTATATAAATGGGTCCTAGGTTTCGAATCATTGGCGGCTTAAATGGCAAACATCTAAGCAACATTACAATCACCAAACATCACATCACACAAATCAAAACACTAGCCACCGCACATCATTAGAACACAAAATTTTATATCATTTATTCATTCGTTATTTGGAATCATTAACATGTTTTAATGAAATACTTATTATTCATTAATTTTGTTTCTTTTAGTGTGTTTCTTTGAATCGTTATTGATATTAAATTTTATTACAAAAAATTAAACCAAGGCAACGTTCATTCCGCAAAAATTGACTTGTCTACGACCAACACTGATAATTCCTTATTGTGATCCTTGGATTAACAGTTAGTAACCTTTGTTGGTGATAAAAGGAATATTATAGACATGTCATGACTACCATAACTTAGATAAAGCATTATCTAAGATATCTTAACTATAGCTTTGTAGTATATGATTTAGTTATATGATTCAGCTGGTATCAAAGTATATGAGGCAATAGATAGTAGTAAATATAGTTTCTTATTGTAACTCTTGTATTAAGCTTGTAAGAGTCTTGTAATAATTTGAGTTGAGAAGTAATATATACAAGTATCTTAAAAATCATTCTATCTTGTTTCCTTTGTGTTACTTAGTGTATTATAATCATCTCTTAGAAAAACTCTGCTTCTTGAGTGTTCATCAGTGAATTTGAGAGAAATACTTGTATTGTATACAAAAACCGATCCTACAAACCTTTGTTAACCGAACACACACTAAGCAATCTCCTTTACCCGCCATCTAGCCATTAAGAACGCCAATTATGTTTAAAGCTTGACACCTAAACTCCTAGGTCTAGCTTATTCATCAGCTTAAAACTAAATGTGATGATTATTCCCCATTAATGGCCTTCGACTGGTAACCAATATAACAACCATCACCCCTTGGCCATACCACAACCGCATACCACCACAAACCGCCACGATCCTCACAACAAACTCTCGGATACAACCTTCACTCCTCTTCTCTCGGTTCACAAACCACAACCACCATCTCCCATTCCTACTTGATATCCATATCCATCACACACCATTAATAAAAAACACCCCTTAAACCAACATACTAGTGATCAAGCTCAAGGAGAACCATTCTCAACCGGATCATCAAGGAACTAGAGGCTATTATCATCTATTTTCATCCTCTCCTTCTATCAAAATCAAGGTTCCATCATTTAAATTCATAACTAACTAACTTTACAAGATACATGTGTTTAAACAACATATATAACCAACCCTTTTGGTTAAAACATTCAAGTTTTTCCCAAAACTATACAAAACACTTCTCCTTTATCCAAAAATCAGTAAGAAAGAATCAAAAATCTGGAAACTTATGTAAATCAAGGATTTAAACAAAAAGGTTGCAAATAAAGGGTTGAGATTATGTGTATTCTTGATAAATTCGATTTGTTACTTAAATGACTGTGATTATGGGAATAAAAACTGTGAATCTATTAGAAATATTAATAAATAATATATTGCAAATTTTGGTATGATTATGATAAGTTAAATAATTTATATAATTTATTTAAGTTATTGTTCGAAAATTATCAACCAGAAGATCCGAATCTGGTAAAAAGTTAAAAACATTGTCTGATGATCCTTATGTTTTATAGGACCTGTAGAATAAAATTCATGAAATGTTTTGCTATTTTTACTGATTATTGTCAATATGGTAAAAATCATAAAAAGGGTTCTGTTATGAATTAACTTCCTATAAATTTAGGAAATAATATGGACTTTAACATATAGATCTTGATAAATTTTGGTGAACTTTTAGTTAGTAGTTATTTTTTCTAGTTTATTCAAGTATTGTAAAAAATTCTAGAAAATAATCTGGAATTAGTTGATATACGAAATTTTTACATGTTAAAATAAATATTTGAATGTTTCTACTATATATATATATATATATATATATATATATATATAATATTCTATCATTTATGTTACAACAATTAATTCGGATGAGAAACCGTTGGATATATAGGTAACGCTACTTAGAAAATTATTTCCTGCACCAACATGATGAGTGTTGTGATGCAATATTATCTGATTTGTGATTTATATTGTGATAGATATTAATCACTTGTTTATAAGTATGTTTGGTTATAATCATATTTATCTTGCATTAGTTTATGTATTTTGTTAAACCTATGATCTCACCAACTTTATGTTGATTGTTTTGAGTATGCTTTTTCAGGTATTCATCATGTCTAACAACATTATGTTCTCATTCGATGTGTATAATAGTTGGGGTGAAGTAGTGAGGAAAGTTTGTGTTAATTTAACCGTTAATCTTTACAATCTTAGCCAATCGGTGGATGCTCATTTCCATCGTCTCTAAAGATGTAGCGGTAAATTAAAATATTTATCATAGGGTTATATTAAATTTTGTATACTGATATTAATGTAACCCAAACTGGTATTGATTATGATGTATGTTGATGTTTTATGTTATTACGTGATGTTTATTTATAATAATTTTTCTAATCAATGCGTTTTGAACAAGCTCGTCACATCTAAAGCATTTCACAATTCCATCGGGATGTGACATAATAAAACCTTGTGTCTACTTGAGATAAATTGTCTCCATATGATCATCATGTTGGAAAGCATTTATTAAACATACAATTGGGGAAGTGGATATTTCTATATGACAACAAAAGAAAGGACAACTCTAATTTGTAATAGGCTTAATCATAGGGCCAGAAGTTTATTTAAAGTCAACTTAAGTTGTTTTAAAAACATTTTATCACAAGAAAAACCTTGTAACGAATGATGGCAATGCTTGACACCACCTTGTGTGTTGATTAGCAATGGTAAAAGAAGAGGTTTAATAGGGAAGGTGAAATATATGATCACATGATTAACAAAATGATTGTATAAAACATGTCATTTTAGATGGGACGTATATTAGGAGGATGAGAACTAGTTCATGAGGAGGTGGAGTATTCAAAGGAAGAGTTTTGCTTGATGATTTCATTACATATGGTTGATATGGTGCGTTAGATGATGGTGGAGTGTTTGCTTATGGGAGAAGATTTAATGGTAGGGTGGATAGAGTAGTGTTTTTCATAGTGGGATTGAATTCGGAATATAGTGTATGTGTTTGGATTGTCAGCTAGGACTAGATTCTAGCATGGTGTAAGGAAATTAGTCCTTAGTTATTAAAATTTGTCAAGCTATGTAGACGTGATATGTGTCTGGATCAAGATATGTAAATCCTTGACAAGAATGTCTATACCCAAGAAAGATGCATGGTGTGGGGCTAAAATCCATATTTTTACAATTATATAGTTGAAGATGAGAAAAGAATTAATAGCCAAATACACTATGAAAGAATTCAAAAGAATCATCACATAATTTATTGAAATGAGATATACATATAGGCATACGGTTTATGAGATAAACTCAATCAAAAGCAAAGTGCCAAAGTCGTTGAGGTACAGAAGACAGAGCAGAAGTGTATGGCTAATGAGTGTGATAAACGTCGAAATTTACCACCCTAGTCAGTTTGAAAGTTTTTAATTCTTGTAATAAATTCACATATAACAATGGTGATAGGGTTCATGAAATTTGTATTGACATTGAATTTGTTTTTAAGAGAAAAATCTACATATAACAAGAAAAGTAATAAAAACAACATAAAGTAACAATGTCTATCATGTTTCATGCCTCTAACATATAATAAATAAACTAGAAGTATGAATGTAGGAAGTAAGTATGTAGACTCATCATTCAAGAAAAAATAGATGAGTGAAATTCAATGAAACATTATTATCTAGAAAAGTATTGTGAATTGGTAAGAGATTTTACAAAAAGGAGGAGCATTAGCTAAAGAAAAGCTTTTGTTTAGAGAAGAGAATTGAGTCGAACCATATGAAGAATGGGAAGTCTCTAACCATTACCATTTACCAACATTATGAGATTCATTACTACAGAATATCATTAAACTATAAAGACTTTATTCATTATGATTGTACATGGCTGATACCGAGTCAGTGATAGGTACTGAGTATTGCTCGTTGTAGAACATGTATATGTTGACCTGTTGTTGGGGTCATGCAAAAACCTAGACAACCTAGGTAGTTAGGGTAAGTCAGATATCGAATCCACAAGTGGCATGTGGTCAGTATTATATATTTTGTTTGATACTTTTTCTAAACCTAATTAATAAATTGATTAACTTAACAAAACTAGAACTTAAAAACTAATTCGGTTAAAATAAACTGATATTACTCTAAAAGACAATTAATTAAGAAAATAGTTAAGCATGTAAACATGATTTTGAAAACTTGTAATTAGAAAAGCAATCATGTCGAAGATCTGTGTTCAAAGATTTATACATACTCATTAACCAAGCTTGAAGAACACATAGACATGAACTTGTAACAATTTACTAAAGTGATTATCAATGACAAGTTTTTAATACTAACTCGTGTACCTAATTACCTAACCATCAATGCTAAACACCCCTCTAATTACCGAACTGCTGAAGTTGCAAGAACACTAAAATCGAATGATATTGAACAAATGTTTAAAACATATAAAATTCGTTTATTTTAGTAAAACCATAATTGCATCTGTATTGTAACACCTGGATATTTTTTTAAAGACGGGAAAGAAAGAATAAAAGTAAAGAAGAATAAAGAAACATAATTTAACCTAAGTTGAGAGGTTAAAACGGTAAAAAATGACAAAAGTTTCAAAAAGTGGGTGTAATAGGTGGCATGGCTGCCCATATTGTTTACACACACACTTTCCGACCGTATTTTTCTAGAGAGAGAAAGAGCAAGTTTTGGATATTGAAGAAGAACAATAAGGAAGTCGAATTCAAGGTAAGATTTGGTGTTTTTCAGATTTTCTTGACAGGCCTATGCCTCAGTTACGTGTTTATGTGTGTTCGGGTTTGTGTGTTGGTTGGTTTTAGGTGCTTGAACTCAAACTACATTCGGGTTTGAGGAAGTTCATCTGAAAGTTGCATAAGATGAGTTGTAGAATCCCCTTTTTACATGTTTTAATTGATTTTAGGGACTGAAATGCATGTATGTATGTGGGTTTTGATTTTGGGTGTTGTGACAATGTTATGTTCATATTTTGTTGCTTAGAATGTTAGAACTAAGCTTAGAGCATGCTAAGATTGATGATTGTTATTAAATTAGAATGATATTGTGAGTGTTGGTTGCCCATGCGCCTAGAAATGGCCCATGCGCCCAACGGTTTGAAACTGGCTAAGTGTCCCGTGAGCCCAATAGTTCATGCACCCAAATTGTGGCCATGCGCCTGGAAAAGGTTGAATTTGGCTATGTGTTCCAAACGCCCAGAAAGCCTATGTGCCTAGGCACTCATGCGCCTGCATAGTGCCCATTTTTCTAGAATGATTAAGTGTTGGGCCATGCGCCCAAATAGTTCCCATGCGCTAAAAGTTTTCCATGCGCCTAAGTGTTTCCCATGCGCCCAAAAGGTCATGCGCCCGAATAGTGCCCATGCGCCTAAGACTTAGAATATTTTTTAATTTTAGGGAAAATGTAAAGTGTAGGCTTTGACTTAGGATGTTCCCGAGGGTGATGTAAGTTGACTTTATGATGACTGATGTGATAGGTGAGGTATGTTATGTCATGTATGATGTGTATTATGATGTTATTCTTATGTATGGCTATATGATGTTATGTTCCTTATTATGTTCATATATTTTCCATGGCTTTTTTCAGGATATGGTTATGAATGTAAATGGTAAGTATTAATGTAACGTAAAGCGAGAGATAATGAAAAGAGAAGTGTAAAGTATGAATGAATGCAAGCATTAATAAAAGATGAAATGGAAAGTCTTACAAGAAAATATAAAGAGGTGCACGACTCTAAAATGTCATTAGCTCAAGTATATGTGGTTTAGCTAACCCGTAAGGATACACATGGGTCTAGTCTTTATGACTGGCCAAATGTATAGTTACATGGATGATATTGGATACTTACCTCGGTGCTGGTGCCAGGCTACGTGCATTATGGAAGTCAATTATGATCTTCGACCCAGTACTCGTTTCGTGCTTATGTTTTGAGTGTAGCATACAGGTGGGATCTTTGTCGCTCGCCCTGGTGCTGGTGCCAGACTACGTGCGTTATGCTAGTCATTTATAATCTTCGACCCAATAGCCGCTTCATGCATACGTTTGGGGTATAGCTGATGACACTGATCCAGAAAGATAGAAAGAAAGATTGAAAGAAAGAAAGTATGAATGAACAAAAGATGGTTAAAGAATGAATGTACGATATGAAATTTAACAAAAGAAATGATAACGTACATTGAAAGAAAGTGAATGAATGGTAAAGGAATATAATAATGATATTATCTATGTGTACGTATGATGCTTGATCATGTATGAACCTAAAGAACGGTTTTGAATGAAAGTAAAGTATATTTTATTTTAAAACTAGAACTCAATCAACAACGCTAACTTTTATGTGTTTCTAGTTGACAGGTTATTGATTGTTGAGGATGGCACGGGCGGCTACTTGGCTTATTTTGGATGGCATCCATTTTGTATAATGATACTTTTTTGTGATGTAATGCAACGAGTTATATTTTGTAATCTGTCAACAATGTATTATTTTGCAAAAATAATTATAATGATATGAAATGGTTTTAAATTATTCCACTGCAATGTTTTAGTAATGGTAAATGTAAGTTATATATTTTTATTTGTAATGATCGACCAACTATGTTCGTCCCAGGAACAAGGCCTTACAATTTGGTATCAGAGCCAAAGTTTAAGTGAAAGGGGTTAAAATTTTCAAAAGAATCCTGAACTTAAACTGAGAATGGGATAAAGCAAAAAGGATGCCTGTCCGAGTAGCTGCGTGTTATATTGTATTTTCTTAATGTTAACCGGTGTCATGTGCGCATGTTATTTGGTTTTTGTGTTTTTTTTAGATTTAGATACTGATGTAGTCAGGATAGGAAATGCTTGGGGTATGAAGAGTAAAGTAAGTGGCTAATCACAACTAGCCACTTTAATTAGAGACTTACAATACTTGACTTAAACTGAGCTATTACCTTGAATGACCATGTTAGTGTTTGAATCTTATAGTGTGTTTAGGATGGCCAGTGGAAGATTGTCAAGGGCTCCACGTTGTAGAGGTCGCGGTGGACGTGGTGCTGGACCACGGGTCACCAGAGGAAGGCCTCGAGCTGAATAGGTGGCTCATGAAGAGCCCGAGACCCCTCATCCGAAGGCTAGGGATGAGAGTGCTAGCTTGAGAGCCTCAGTGAAGGAGGCTATTGTAGAGGAGGTTCATCAGGTCATGCTGACGATCCTACAGTTTGTAGTGACCAAAATGATAAAGTCAGGGAGAGAAGGTGAAAGGAAGGAGAGGAACCGGTCTTTAGGAGAAAGGGAGTAACAGGGGATGGATACGGTTGTCTATTCTGATGAGGAGGGGGAAGAAGAGCATGTGCCTGAGTTAGCACGAGGGTGTAACTACGAGGCATTTCAGAGATGCAAGCCCCAGACTTTTGATGGCAATGGTACTATTGCTGCGACTCACCGGTGGGTGAGAGAGATGGAAGTTTTTATTGACATCAGCAAGTGCCGGGAAGATCAAAAGATGAAGTTTCCAACTCACTCCTTTGTTTGTGTTATTAGATATATCTAGCTGATTGTTGATGCATGGTGTCTCATTTTAGGTTACCGTGTCCTACTCCTGAAAGATTTTAAAAACCCTAAATCCCCTATGGTTGTGCTTATTTATTTGTTTTTGCATCTAGAACCATTATAATGGATATAGGGTAATAGCTAACTGTTCATATGTATTCTTCTACTACTTTTAAAATTTAAAATTTGTACATGAAACCAATCAGTGGTATTAGAACCATGTTTCCAAAAATTCAGTTTTATTTTATAAAAGGTTTTTTTCAACAAAAAAGATTGCATTGCTTAAGTTTCTTTAAAAGTTTATTTTAGTAAATCAAGTCTTCGATCATTGGTTATGTTTGTTATGGTTTTAAGATTATGTTTTATATAGTGTTGTTATTTTTAACTGTTTTCAAAGCCTCTTTGTACTAGAGCAAGTTGTCCATTTTTGTTTAATGTAAATTACAAAATTGTACAAGTATGTGAAACACATGAATAGACTTTAGGACAGAGAAACTGATACAACTAGAGGATAAAGATAATGATATTGAATCAGCTAGGAGCATTAAAGATCAAGTGTTTGATTTTGATTAAATGTCTCATTTAACCTGTTTTAATTCACCTAATGGCTCGAGAGAAAAGCAAACACATCAGTGGTTTGTGTTGGATCATAAAGGCTGGTGCAACTAAAACCAAACTTTTAAAATATTTTTGGACAAATAATAAAGCTCTTTCGAAGACAAGTTCAGCACTTTCGAAGGTACATGCTGAACTTTCGAAGCAAAGCTCAAAGGAACTTCCGAAGATAAGCCTCAGCTTCCGAAGACCAAGTTTTTACTCTTCCGAAGAGTTCAACACTTGGAAGAACTGAAGACTACTACTTTCAAAGTATGAAGTCCAAAGGAAGCCTCAGAAGAAGTAACTACTTCCGAAGTATAAGTGGCTTCGGAATAACATGTTCTTCCGAAGCCAATTAACCTTCGGAAGATGCTGCTAATGAACTAGTGGACATAAGTATGGTCTTTGACACTCTACTGAAGACCTTTGATACTACAATACGTTTTCCCAAATGGCCATATAGTTGACCATACTTTATTCCATTGTTCACCTTTATATGTTAGTACAAGTTACCAACTTTAGTTGGTGATAAAACGTAAGTCATGGACATGTCATAACTACCATATCTTAGATAAGACATTATCTACGATACCTTAAACTATAGCTTTGTAGTATTTGCTTTAGTTAGAGGATTCCAGCTGGTATAAAAGTATATCCGACTGTAGGTTCTGTATATATAGTTTCTCATTATAACTCTTGTAATAAGTTTCTAAAAGTCTTGTAAACTTCGAGTTGAGAAATAATATATGTAGGTATCTTGAAATTTATTCTCTTGTGTTTCATTGTGTTTCTTAATATATTATAATCAACTCTTAGGAGATCACTGCTTCTTGAGTGTTTGTTAGTGAGTTTGAGAGAAAATACTTGTGTTGAGTATGAAAATCGATCCTGCAATTGTTATTAGAGCTCTTTAGGCTGTTGATTATGTGATGTAACCATCCTAATCAACCTCTGGTTTACTCACTCTTTTACTACACTCTAAACATGGCCTTGAACCAGAAATCTGAATGTGAAATGAGACGATGACTATATCACCCATCATCACCCTATAGAACTTCAGACAATGGAGCAGATGTATAGAAGGGTTCATTAGATATCAAGACAACCATATGTGGAGATCCATTGCCCAAGGTCCCTACAAGACAAAAGTGGCTTCACCTTCTAGTGGTGGTGCCATGACAGAGAAGGCAGTGGTGGACTACGCTAAAGAAAACCTCAAGCAAATAGACATTGATAAAAAGGCAATGACAGTCCTGATGACAGCAATTCCCAACTCTATTATGGTGGGGTTTGAGGATTACACAACTGCTAAGGGACTGTTTTATGCCTTAACTCTGATGTACTCCAACTTTAATGATTCAAAAAAAGATTCCCTGAACCAGGAGTTTGAGAATTTCACTCACATTGCTGGAGAGACCTTGCACCAGCAATACTTCAGGTACATGGATCTTATCTCTTCCTTTCAGTCAGTGGGAATAGCTCCTGAATTGAGAGACCTCTCAAGGAAATTCATGAGTGCTCTTCTCAATGACTGGACGTTCTACTGTGTCTCCATCAAGAGGACAGAGAACCTGAACACACTCATAATGACTGAGCTATATGGTATTCTTGATGGATACCGTGTAGAGATGGAAAAAAGAGTGGCCATCAAGGAAACAGACTTCAAGCCTTTCCTCAAGCAACGCTCTCATGGTTGTTGAAGGCTCAAAACCCCTTGAATCTCAGCAGTACCTATCGTACTCACATAAGCCATCCAACTCTTCTGGGCCTTACATCATAATCCCCGAGACCCTAAGGTCTCAACAAGCTCTGCCTAGTCCCTTTCAGGATAGCTGTGCTTTTGTCTCAGAGAGTTGACACTCTAATGATTTTCATTTTTGTTTTGAAGATCTAGATTGTCTTAGCCTGGTTCAGGTGGAATACATGGACATAGTCCAACAAATGGATCTGCTAACCTATAGGCCAAAGAATTTCTTTAAGAGAACAAGAAAGAAGTTCCCTCAGAACCCAACAAGCAGCAAGTTCGGGTTTGACAAAGCAAAATCCAAGTGTTACAACTATAACCAGCTTGGTCATTTTAATAGGGATTGCAAAGCTCCCAAATCAAATCTGGGATCTGCTCATGCCTCCTCACATCCTTCCTCACCCAAAGCTGCTAGAAAATCAACTGAAACTACGGTTGTGGCACAAGAAGTTGATTGGAGCTTTATGGTCCAAGATGTCACCCCTGCACAGTCTCTCATGGCCGGAAGAGACAAATCTAAGGTATATGATCATCTCTGTACTCCAGCATGTATTGCCAAGGTTAAAACGTACTAGGACTATAACATGGAAATTAATTCCGATATTGAGTCCTCAAAACATCTTAAAAGCTGATTTTAAAAGGGCTGAATCTGACTATCAACATAAAAGTAAGGAGTTAGAGAAAATAGTTTCCTCTTTAAAACATGAGTATACTAATTAGAGGACTCAAATCACGGATTTAATATCCAAGTTAATTAGGCTCAAGCCAAGCTAGTAATAGCTGAGGCTCAAGCTACGAACCAGGCTATTTCTGAGAAAACTTCCAAGCCATTATTGCATCATCCTCCCACTCCAAAATTTGTTATCAAAACAAAAGAGGGTTGGGGACCAATGAAATTCCTCCACCCCACTCTTATGAGTATATTAAACAACCAAGGTATGGTACTAAAGAGCAAGAGGTCCCATATGTTGACCCATCTTCACTTGAGTTGAAGACTGATGCAATAGTGGAGACCACCACAAGGAAGGAACATGTAAATCAACCCATTTCCACTTGTGAAAATCATTAGATTGTCCACTCCCTGAAACAAAAAATCTAATGTATTTGTTTGTTGTGTTGCAGCAATATGGCTGATAGATGGACTATGAGCAAGAAGCACAACATTTGTGCTCATCTTGATGCTCCATCCTGGAATGCTTCTGAGTTCACAGGGATTATTTCCTTTTTTGCACAGATCGAGGATCTTCAAGGCCATCTCGGTCCCATGCACACCTTACAGATCCATACAAAAAGATTTCTCGGAAAGCGCCGTGGTTGATAGGTCCGTTAAGCCCCACCATATTCGAAGTTCCATCTTCAGACAAAAGATTGAGATTACTAAAGATGATCTGAGGCGAGTCTTAGATCTGGGTGAGGACAGAACCTACCCAACCAAGTTGCATTCCTAATGGTTCGGGGATACGTTCTAAGGATCAAGTACGCCGGTAACAATAATGTTGGCGTGCTAAACAAGAGCAACATGTGCCCGCAGTTCAAGTATTTGGCACACGTGATCCTAAATTTCATAGCCTCCAAGCATGGAGGATTTGACGAGATGTCTGACCAAATACAGAATGCATATGTTGCACTTGTATTGAACCACCCGTTCAGTTTCTCTCGCATGCTACTCACCTACTTGATCGAGAACATTGAGGCTAAAGGTAAGGAAGGCTTCTACATGTATCCACGTTTCATGCAGATGATTATAGATGAGAAGCTTCCTATGTTGCCTAAGGAGAAAGATGATGCAGTGATGCTTGAGGTGATGGATGATACCACCTTGGGCATGATGAAGGTATACCGGGGGAAGCAGGTGAAGCCCCCGGTCAGGAGACTTTCTTGGCATCTGGCCAATGAGGACTATGTGGCGCCTTCTCGTAAGAAGTGGTGTCACGATGACAGTGATTCTCATGTTGAGGCCATTGTGGTTCCCACTAATAAAGAGGATGATGATGATGATGACTTGGATGACAGTCAAGGTGTTGGAGAAGCTGGTCCCAGTCAATCAAGGGCCACTAACACGTCTACTATATCTCCATCATCTCCACATGGTACTTCTCATACATCTGGTGGATTTGAGCAGGCTGCTTTCCACCAGGACTTCCGGTTACATGATGAAGAAGGGTCTGATGATGAGCCTCTCGTCAGGCAAGTCGGTAGCCTGGTTGTGGCTACCGAGAAAGGGAAAGTGGCGGTTGGTGGACGCAAAGCTGGGTAGAAGGGTGGTGATACTGATTGCACTGATCCAACATACGCACCCGACCAACCGATCAGCTCAGGGGGAGCACCTATCGCCAAGGGTTCAAGGAAGAAGAGGATGGTCCAAACCCATGGAAAAAAGAGTAAGAAACAAAGGATCAACCTGATCACTTCTTCCACCACCACAGCCACCACCACTACCACCACCACACCCACTACAACCACTAAGCCACTGATACTCGCACTACCAATCATACACTTACATCCACCACACTCACAATACCCAACACAACTCCACCACAATCCACTCCTATTCCTCCTCCCATCTTCACCACATCCACTATTACAGCCACTACTCACCAAGCCAGAACATCCACTTAATTCTCACTTACACCAGGCTCTACTCTACCCACTATCGAGTTAGAGGAACAGCTGGCAAGCCTTAGGTGACTAGTGCTAAAGCTTCAAGCAACAGATGATCTGAGAGCTAATCAAATGAACCAACTGATTGCGGTCAATGCCGCTAAAGCCAAGCAGATAGCTTTGCTCACTAAGAAGAATGTCGTTTACGAGAAAGCGTTAGATCAAGCTCACCATGCAATGAAGAGTCAGATCTAGTGATGGATTCGGTAAAAAAAGATTGAAGGATTGGAGAAGATGAACAAAAATATTATGCTAAAGTTGAAGGGGATAAAGTGTGAGCCCCTGAAGATTAAAGTTAATGGTGATGATGATTGTGATGATGAAGGTGATGATGATGATGAGACTTCTAATGATGAATCAAAGAAGATTATGATGATGAGGAAGTTGGAGGTAGTGGAAAAGATAAAAGAGATGATGATGACAATTAGGATGATCAAGAAGGTGATGCATTTGCATCAATCTCAAGTCAAGCAACTCAGGAGAGGCGCTCCAAAAGAGTCGCGTCCTCTGCAGCTCCAGCTGAAGAAACACTTGATCAGGGCAAAAGTGATGCTCCACAAGCTGATGATTATGATGTTCTTCTCCTTCAGCAATTCAAGACTCAGCTAACTATGATTCTTGACTTGCAAGGGATAGTTAGAAGGTTAGTGAGTTACACTCCCGAAGAAGGAGAAATCATTCATGACTTGAATGACGAGCAGCTCGCTGAAATGTTTAGATTGAATCCTGATGAGCTG
This sequence comes from Flaveria bidentis, assembly GCA_018326385.1. Classification (NCBI taxonomy): domain Eukaryota; kingdom Viridiplantae; phylum Streptophyta; class Magnoliopsida; order Asterales; family Asteraceae; genus Flaveria; species Flaveria bidentis. The sequence continues at coordinate 13,825 of BJCM01099607.1, forward strand.
GTTAAAGATGCTCTAGAAGTTGATGTCTTAAGTAATGAGGAGCTATATGATATGGGTGAAATATAGATTGAAGATGTCACAACTGACCACTATCCTGAGTACACTGACCCTGAGGGCAATGTTACCCCCAACATGGGTGAAACTTTTGGCAGTGATACCTTTAATAAGCTGGATGAGATGGGAAAGAAAAAAAGAAAGATGAAAGTAAAGCCCAAGCTTTAGTGCAAATGTTGATATTAAGAAAGCTGAATAGGCAACTTGTTATGAAAGCCCAACGCGCACCCCTAAAGCAAAATGCCTACACCAAACTTTATAGAGTCAAGAGACATTAGAAAGTATTAGGCAAGATTATCGCATGGGCATATTTTGAAGACTTGGAAGTCTATGCTGTTAAAAGGGAGAAAGGGATTGAGTACTTCAGATATCCACATGATCTAAAGACTCTTTCTGGTTTTGAGCTCAAACGATTGGCATGCTTATATCTTTTGTTTGCCAACCCGAGAAAGATGTCAGAATGGTTTGAGGCAGCATTGAAGAAAGAATACCACACCAGATGGGTAAACTTCAGACCTCGACAACCTAAGAGGTTCATTCATAAGTCTGAAGTTGATCCTATATCTGGAAGACCGAAAGTTGTGTTGAAGTGGAGCCCCCCACGCATAATGTCTAAGATTCCCTTACGGGAAATGCCTCAGGACTTCATTCCACACATCAAATGCTAGTATTATGATTGGCGGATGGGGGAAGCGGTCATAGTTTTGAACAAAGATGGGAAGATAGAGACTATCAGGGTATTTGACCCAATGTGGCTTACTAACTTTTCTGTTAATGATGTTTACACTTTATACAAGTGGCCACTATTTTATGACACGCAAGATATTGTACAAGCTCTATAGTTCCAACATGTTATACGACTCTACTTTGCATTCGAGATACACACAGGAGTCACCGGAGAAGAGAAGTACAAGAAATTTCAAAAACATGTGAAGAATGTTAGAAAATAGGCTAAACTTATTGGCTTCAGAGGAAGAACACCTAAGCTTATGAACAACAAATTGATCCACAACAGAGCCAAAAGCTTGTTAAAGAAGTTATAAAGATCCTAGAAGAAGGTGATGATCGTGAAGTTGAAACTAAGCTCTTGGTGCATCCGTAGTTTGATAAATTTAGCCTGATTTGGTTTCAATATTGGAGAAATTGCATGCCACAAGTGCAATAGCAAAAGAGAGACAGAAAAACTTAGAGAAAAACATGTCAGACAATAGGATAAACTAGGTCCATGGGGGCGTTTGTTGATACATTATGTTCCTAGTTTATGTTCTTAATGTAAAAGTCTTTCATTTCTTACACATGTGTAATGTAATTATTCAATGAAATATGATATGCGTTTGATGTTTATTTATCTTTGATTATTTTATATTATTATTGTGTTAAGTATAAGTCATATGTAAGAACTTCATATATAGGTTTGAGATTGTTGTACACAATTCTATGTCAATAATGATTGGCAAATGTGTTCAACTTCGTCGAGAGATTATTCATGCTAACGGACCACACTTAGGGACCACACAAATGAATGAATCATACTAATGAACCAGTCACATGACTGAACTAGGAGACTAGATCAGTCGTATGATTGAGGCATAAGATTGACTTAGTTGCACGACTAAACCTTTAGTCGTGCGTATGACTCAATTGCACGAGTCAGTCGCATGACTTAACCATGCTAATGGTTCAGTCATACGAATGGTAGCTGGAAACCTATAAATACCACTTAATTCATGCAAAAACATAACACTTTGAGAGAGACTTCGAATATACATAAACCCTAGCCGTCCAGAGCGTCCAGCACACCCAATCCAATTTCATAGTTCATTCTTGATCGATTTCTACTCATTCTTAACGTTTGTTTCACTGTAAGATCGATTGGGTTATCGTTCTCACTGATTGGATCGGCAATCAAATAGGATTCCACACTATTTGATCTGGTCTCACGCAGAATCCATTAGTACTCCATACGTACACGGTCCTAACAAGTGGTCTTTGAGCCATTGGCTCATGATTTTGCATGGATTCAATTAGTTTTGGTGTTAAAAACCTACGTTTTCAATCAAAAGAGTCACCACTTTGCTTCAAAAGGTGTTTTCGATGTTTTCATCATACGATAGATTAGGGTTCCTTGAAAACTCATATTTTGTGTCATAGTGTCAAAATATTCGATTTTACAAACACAACAGCCTTCAGTCGCACGATTGGTCCATTCATACGATTGAACTCATTCATATACTCCATTCGCACGGCTGAACTTAGTTGCATCTCTCATTCACACGACTGAACAACTTTAGTCGGTTGATTCCAATCACACGATTGAATTAATTCGCATCCTTCATTCGCACGAGTGACCCATACGGATAGCCCATGGAAGACCAATTTGCTGCATTTACTGCTGGAAAGGACTCACGCATCCAGAACCTTCTACTTCTGGAGAATAAGATTTGAAACCATAACAAACCGCCAAAGCTGTTGATGTTGGATGAATACCCATAGTGGAAACAACAGTTTGAAATCTACTTAAATGGAGTTGACCCAAATCTTTGGACATCCATTGAGACTGGTTACGCGGTACCAGTTAGTGATAATGGAGTCAAGTTGACCTTGGGAGGAATGAGCGAAGCCTAGAATATTCTGTTTAATGCTGAAAAGAAAGGATATGCCTTGTTGACTCAGTTTGTACCTAAGGACATCTTTCATTAGTTCTCTAAGAACAAGCAGGCTAAGAAGTTATGGGAGGCATTGGAAAAAAGATATGATGGAAATGCAACTCTGAAAGCACTGTAGGTAAAAGCTCTTAAAAAAGAGTTTGATAATTTTTCTTCAATTAGGAATGAAAGCTTAATGATATCATTGATCGATTTATCATCTGATGAGTGAGTTGCACACTCATGGTGTGACCACATCCATGGAAGATAAAGTCTCTAGCTTTGCTGACGGCCTACCAGATAAATGGGATCCATTTGTGTCAAATCTAAGATAAAACAAAATTCTTGCTACCTTAGACATAAATGATTTCATCTTGAAGTTAAGGGAGGAAGAACTACGTATGAATACAAGTCAAAGAAAGGATCCAATGTTTAGAATCCTTCACTATATAATTCAGTTCCAACTCCGGCTGTTTCAGGAGCACCGTTACAAATAGCGTTTATGTCTATCTCCTCTGCTACTTCCCAAACCAGTGCATCAGGAACAGAAACGTCATGGTCATCTGGAACCCAATACATCATTCCTGAAGCCAATACTACAAATTTGAAGACCGAGAATCTCAGAAATCTCACAGTGAAAGTTGCTAAAGAGCACATGGACCTTCTAGCGGTTGTTGTACACTCTTATGATGGTTTAATTGCTGGAAAGATTGGAAATTGTCATCTTGCTGATGAATACTAGGAGCAAGTTGATGAAACTGAGCTAGAAAGAATGGATATAACGTGGGCCTTGGCTAGTGCTGTTAGAAGAGCACAGAAGATTGTTAAAGAGACGAGGCAAAATCTAGTTGCCACTAATGATATGACTTTTGGATTTGACAAAACCAAAGTCACGTGCTTCAAATGTGGTGAAAAGGGGCACTTTAAACGTGAGTGTGTAAGGCCAAAGAAAACAGGAAATGGAAATATGTTTCCTATATTAAACCATCAAGACAAGGATAAGATTGGAACTTCATTTTCAAGTAAAGAGACAAAGGCTTTGACTGCTCAAGGTGATGAAGGTCAAGACTAGTCTTTCTAAACATTGCTTTCGTTGATGCATTGGGTGATGGATCTGCAAGTGAAGGAGACATCATAGCTAACCAACTTTCAGATATCGAAGAAGCTATGAATGTTGTTGATCATTTGGTTGGTGAAGATCTTAGAGCTATGAATTCAGAATCTCTAGTCACCGTAGATTTTGATAGTGCTTTGATGGTTGATTCGTCTGATACCTCACAGGTAAGTTCTAAAGACCAATAATTTGAAAAACATGCTTGTACTGAATGTGACAAATTTAGGGATGGCATTGATCTAAAATTTGATAGGTTATTAGAACATATTGATAATCTAGTAAATGATTTACAACTCTGCACTGAAGCAAATTGCGTTTTAAAACAAAATGAGTGCAACTTCAAAGAAAAGATAGAACTTTTAGGGAAAAACTAAGGGAAACCGAGGTTGTTGCTTTGAATCAATCAAATGACATCAAGTTTTATTTAAACCCTTTGGAGGAAACTAAGAAGGAAAAAGCAGTTTTGGAAGTCGAGGTTGAATCATTAAAACAAAAACTCCATAGTTTGGCTAGTTCTTCTCACATAGTTTAAAACTTAGTGAAAGAACGAAATAACAGGGAAGGTCTGGGTTATAAGGTATTACCGCCACCACATGTTGTCCTTTTGAACACTAAATGTAGACCAATCAATAATAACCCAGTAAAGGATCATGTGGTGTCTACTCCTCTGGTTAGTGATCCCGATACTACGGGTAAACCCATGAAATCTGTCACTAAACAGAAGGATTCTACTTTGAAATCAAAAGAGAAGATGCCTGTTGAGAATTTGGATGATAAAATTGAAAAGGTTAATTTAGGGTCAGGTTCACAAAAGTCTATTTCAGAACCCAAACTGACTAATCCAAATAATGATAAACTTGTTAATCATCAAAGTCCAAATAAAATGAAAGTGAAAGATGTTCAAAATGTTAAAACAATCAATTTTGTTAAAGAAGGTGAAACGTCTAAAAGTGAAGTGAAACAACCCAACCAGACACAACTCAAACCCCTACCAAACTCAACCCCAGATCAAAATTTTCCTCAATCTGTAAAAGGGAGATCATGTTATAGTTCTGGAAAATGAGGACATATCTCTCCTAATTGTCCTTATTATCAGACACCCAAAAAGAAAATTGAACTTTTTGATGAAAAACCAAGATTTTCTAGAATTAGATCTAATACTCCACCTAAGAGTATTAGTGAACCTAAAGTTTAAACCATAAGCTAGTCGTTTATTTACCACAAGCAGGCCTTACACAAATCTAGTTTATGGAAGATAAAATCAAGTAATATGTCTGGTAGTGGAACAAGAAAAAGAAGGATATACCCTCATCCTCTAAAGGAAAATAGGTTGAGTTCATGATGTGTGATTCCTCTGGGTCACCCAAGCCAGTTAAGGCTTGGGTCCCAAATCTAAACTAATCAATTTCTTTGAATGTGCAGGGTGTTCGCTATAGCGCTATCACTAATACCTGGATTATTGATAGTGGGGTGTCCAGGCACATGACAGGGAATTCGTCTCTCCTTTTCGATGTCAAAAAAATTAAAGGGGAACACGTATTATTTGTTGGGAATAAAGGAGGTTACATCACCGCTCAAGGCGAAGTGGGAAACGAGAAAGTGAATTTGACAAGGTCAACTACGTTCAAAAATTACAAAACAACTTGCTTTCTGTCTCCCAGATCTGTGATAAAGGATTCAAAGTTGTGTTTGACAACAAGAAGTGCTACATGTTGAAGAAGGATTATGTTATCGAGGAGGATAAAGTTCTAATGTCAGCTTCAAGATATAATGATTTGTATGTCTTGGATCTTTCAAAAGCCTCCATAACTGATTCCACTGTCCAATGCTTCTTGTCAATTGAGAGGGATTCAATATCCTGGCATAGGAGAATGGGACACATTAATCCTAGGAAGATAAATCATCTGGTGGAGAATGATTTAGTAAATGGAGTTACCGTCAAGAATTTCCAGCTCCCAGATTTTTGCATAGCATGTAAGAAAGGGCAACAGACCAAGAAGTCTCTCAAGGCAAAGAAAGTTAATTACATCGATATTCCTCTCGAGCTTCTACACATGGATCTGTTTGGCCCAGTCAGCACAAAGAGCATTGTTGGAGATATGTACTGCTTTGTAGTAACTGTTGATTACTCAAGATTTTCTTGGGTGATGTTTCTAAAATCCTAATCAGAGACATTTGTATCATTCAAACATCTAGTAACTACTATGGAATCACTCTACAAGCTGAAAGTAAGAAAGATTCGATCAGACAACGGAACAGATGTGACAACCGTCACCAAAGGTCCGTCTATTGACGCATTTCCGTCATCTTTTCGTTAATCGGTCATTCCTCACCTTTATGAACTACCTGTGTTGATACGCTTATGCCTTTGTCATTACATAACTGTTATTTAAAACCTTTACCCATATTACTATCATCACCATAAAATACACCATTATATATATATATATATATATTATTATAAATAAAACCATTTTTAAGTTTCAAAAACCATTAATTACATTTTTGTCAT
>BJCM01099608.1:0-10949 GCA_018326385.1 Flaveria bidentis
AATATAACCGGTGGAGGTGGCGGTGGAGGCGATGGCGGAGGCGGTGGAGGCGAGTAAACTGGCGGTGGAGGCGATGGCGGAGGGGGTGGAGGCGAGTAAACTGGCGGTGGAGGCGAGTAAACTGGCGGTGGAGGCGATGGCGGAGGTGGTGGAGGCGAGTAAACTGGCGGTGGAGGCGATGGCGGAGGTGGTGGAGGCGAGTAAACTGGCGGTGGAGGCGATGGCGGAGGCGGTGGAGGCAAGTAAACTGGTGGTGGAGGCGGTGGAGGCGAATAAACTGGTGGCGGAGGCGAGGGTGGAGGCGAGAAAACAGGCGGTGGGGGCACCGGAACAAAAGGAGCACACCGGAAGGCACTACAACTAACCTTCTTCATCGCAAACATCCTACACTGTTTCACCGACCTCTGCTCGGGTCTCGTCGGCAAACAATTCCTCCGATCATCAAACGCCCCCAAATTCAAACACACCGGAGGTTCACCACTAAAGAAATTATCCGAAAACGTAAAGTTCTCCAACCTCGGCAATCGGCAAACACTCTCCGGTATACTCCCACTCAAAAAATTACTCGCAACATTCAACTGTTCAACACTCACCATACCGGAGATACTCTCCGGCAACGGCCCCATCAACTGATTAAAACTCACATCAAACACCGTAACATTACTCAACAATCCGATTTCCTCCGGTACACACGACCGTAACCCATTGTTCATCATAATAATCTCATTTAAAGTATCCGACATGTTACCGATACTCGCCGGAAGACACCCGTGAAACTTATTATTCGCTAGAACAATCACCGACACCGGCGAATTACCGAAATTCTCCGGTAACTCGAACTGAAAACGGTTATGGTTGATGAAAATAGCGTCTAGATCTTTATCAAACAGCTGTTTAGGCACATTGCCTTCAAACTCGTTGAAACGAAGATCTAAATACTTAAGTTTCGGTAAATTAAGCACAACGTAAGGGAATTTTCCGGCGAACCTGTTGTTGCTGATATCGAGCTCGAATAATATCTTCAGTTTCTGAAACTTTTTCGGGATTGTACCGCAGAATCTGTTTGAATTGATGTGAAACAACGCTAGATCGGTGAGAAGACCGAGTTCCTCCGGTAGGTATCCGGCGATGTCGCCGTGGTTGAGGTCGATTCCGGCGACGGTGGTTTCGGAGGTGTTGTCCGGCGCCGGAGCGCAAAAAACTCCGGTGTAGTTACAGACGTCAGATCCGAGCCAATTAACGGTGAGATTTTGCGGATCTGATAATATTGCTTTCTTCCATGCTTGCAGAGCAATGTAAGCGTTTCGCAACCTAGGGTTTTGAAACACCAACGACGGATCAACGGTCACGTTTTCACCACGGTCTCCGTTTTCATCAAGGTAGTACAACAGCTGCCGTTGGCGGAGGTACTTGACGTCGCCGTCGGTGAGAGCATCGCCGGAGAAAGCAGTGGTGGAGAATGTGAAGAGAAGGATGAAGAAGGTGAAGTGAGAGGTTGAGATGTTCTTCATTTGAAGAAATTAGACATCTGAAATCAAAGTCTTATTATTATCTATATATCAAAACTCAAAACCTTGTATAGAGATGATGATGATAATAATAATAATAATAATAATAATAATAATAATAATGGGGGAGTTTGGGGTGGGGGTTATTGAGAATGTGGAACGAGGGTTTTGAGATTGGAGGTGGGATTTCTAGGGATTAAGGAGAGCGTGTGAAGAGGTGATGAGAGAGAAGAAGAAGACGACGACAGCTAAATCACAGCTCAAAACCCACCAGATTCTCTCTCTCATTTTCTCTATCTAAATTTTGGGATTATTATTATTACTAAATTAATATCCCGGTATTACATGAATTAAATAAATAAAATATAAATAATTAATAATAAAAATTTATTAATTATAAAACCATGTTTTAATATAATATATGATTATAATCGCACATCAATAACTATTTGAAATAAATAAACAATAGATGTGTTATTGATAAATAAAGATATGGATAGTCTACAAACTGATTTATTAAACGAATTATAGTTAGTAATAAACACAAAAAGTTACATTATAATATTTTAATATAAGATATATATAAAATTATATATACGTACTTGTTTAAAAGATAAAACAATTATATTATTTTAACTTTCTTATCTAAATAGTATTATTTTTAAAAACTTCTTTTAAAATTTTCTTATAAAAATTTATTGTTTATAAAAATCTAGTTTATTAAAAACTCAAGTTTCTAATTATTCTGGTTGTCGTTTTAATAAAACTACTCTTAGAAAATTCCATATTTTTTATAATTATTTAAAAAACAAACCGATTTAAAATATTTTGTTTCTAGAGGTTTAGTGTTTTAGAAAATATATAAACTTTATTTTCTAAATAAAATTTATTTTTAAAAACATAGTTTTATTTTTAAAAAATGTAGAATGAAAGAGAAAAATCTATCAATCAACCAAATTAATTTTTATAAAGAGAGAGAAAATATTTGAGTATTTAAATAACTTTAATACTTTTTTTGAGAGAAAATAAAATAAGTATGTTTAGAATAATAACACGTGTCAAAAAAATGGTTTAAGAAAATTACAAATGGCAAAAGAAACATCCTTTTATTAATATTTATAGATTATTGTTATTATTATTATTATTTATTGACGATTATTGTTACCAGGATCGAGTTAACGGTTACACTGGTTTTAAATAATTTCAATATGTGACTCTTTGAGTTCAGTTGGTTTGTATTTAAGAATGGTATTGTGTGGTTGTGTGTTTATAGAAGGTTAAAATTGATGGAACCAATTAAATTTAAGTTGGATGTTTGGGCTTAAAAATTATTCGTTAACCGTTCAAAACAAAAGTTGAATGTTTGGTATAGCCGGTTTAAGATTCGAATGATTTAGTTTATGGTTTGGTTATGATTTGGGGGGTAAATGTTTGACTAACCTAGGGAAGTTTATTATTCGTTTGAAATCGCTTAACCAAAGCCGAATTGAAGGTTATTAGAACGGCACCAAATTTACAAATTGGTTTTCGTTTTGATTTTAAACCGAATGTGAATGTGGAGTTTACTTTTTAGTTTGATTTTTGAAAATCTTAAGCCGGGTAACCCGAATAAATAATTTCATATTTTTATCTAGTCGAATAAACTGAATTTGGTTTATTCATTTATAATAGAATCGTATTCAGCTTCCGTTTTCTATTCGAGTTTGGACCACTTGAATCGAGCTCGTTTTTCCTGTTTCAACTAAAAAAGTTTACAAACCGAAAGAACCTAACCCGAACCGATCAACATACCTGGATAACTATTTTAAGGAGGTTCGTTTAGCTTGACATTTTCTAAAACCATGAAGAGTGGTTCGATCTAGAATTCTTATTAAAACCAATCGAACTACAACATGACAACTATATAGTATAGTGATATAACTATTACGTATTGAGCATATGACCATCATTATCAGATATCAAGAGGTGATTTTTTTTATCTAATTCTATGTAACAATTGTCATTTTGTAAATAGTGTATGTATGGGTGTGACATAGAAATTAAGAAATTTGTAATTTTGCGTTCATCATGTATTTTGAGTTTTTATTGCACGAAAATGATTATTGGTTTTTTACATGTAAAATTTCAAACAAAGAGGTAAAAGATATTATTGATTTAATCATGATTTAATGGCTTCTCATGTAAAATCTGTATAATATATAATTTGCATCGGTACATCTTTAATTAGTTATAACTAATTATGGTTGAAAATTTTTATTTTTACTGTCACTTAATGTTATATCAGCCTTCTAATGTCTTAGAGGCTGTTTGTATTCGGCTGATTGAAATAACCCGGCTGACTTGATCAGAGGGTCAACCCGTTTGATTTTATCTTTGTTTAAAACTGATCGGGTCTCCATAACTGACCTAAATTTAAAAACAAAATAAGCTTACCCTATCCCCACAACCCCTGGCCGCTTCACAACCTCCGGCGCTGAACTTCCTCCCTCGGCCGCAGATCCCCCACAACTTGAACTCCCTCGACCGCAGATCCCTCTCACGATCTGCAGAGCCCCCTGCTGCACGACCCACCTGTTGCGCGACCCCCCTCCGATGGTGAGAGCTAATGAGTTGATGATGTTCAAGAAGACTCTAGTGGTGTTTGGTCGGAATGTGTACGGTGACAATGGTGGTTCTGATTTTGATTTAATAGTTGATTGTTAATGATTCTAGTTGATTAGAAAATATATGATTTTTAACTTAATCAGATACTGAATCAAACAACCAAGTTTTAGTAAGATGTGGAGGGTGGTTTATCCAAACTCACTCTAAAAATGTATATATGTGTTTATATGATTATATTCAATCTTAATTATTAGATGTGGAGGGTGGTTTATACTTAAAACAAAGTTGTGCAATATTTGCTAATGCTTAGAAGTATAGGGGGTGTTCTACTAAACGTCCAATTTTTCTTCTTGTCTATATGTAAATATTATTATATTTTATGTTTGCTGATCATTTCTATATTGAATCGGATTATTGCTTCAAAATATAACCAATTATATATATTATTTAAATCTTAACAATCAGTTTTTTATATCTAATTGCATTAAACTTGTATTTATTATAGATTTTAGTAAACAAACTTTCATAATAGGTTAACTCATGTCATGTCATGTAACATATGGTTTGTTTCATGAAATGACAACCATTCTATAAAAAATATTAGAGGGTTAGTTTGTGGTAAGGGTGATTATAATTAAATAATGTAAGGATTTAAAAGATCAATTGACTGAGTAGTGTCTATTTTGATGGTAGCGGCAATATTTACTCTGATAGGTGGATGTGCCATAGGCCGTTTCGATGTTGAAGACATGCAATATGTAATTTAATTATTGGATTTACCGCAATAAAGAATTATTTGTTGTGTTTTAGTGTTTATAAAGGTATTAGGTTAAATGATCAACGCAGTTGGTAGATAAGTTAATTTGTTTAAAATTGGTTATTGACTTATTAGTCTTGTAAGATTTAATGGAACAATGGGTCTATTTTTTCGATAACAGCCAACTAATTAAAGTCCGGCTATCCGGGATACCCCAATGACAAAAAGATACCTCATAAGATTTAATGGAACAATGGGTTTATTTTTAATTTAATTAAATTCCGGCTACTCGGGATACCCAAATGGCAAAAAAAGGCATTTCAAACGGATGCGAGCACAGATAGTGCTGGGTAGCCCAAGCCTACTAACCATCAAATCCGGAAAAAATCCACCACCCGAAAGGTCACTGCGGTAAAACCCGGCCCACCAATAACTTTTTTGCTGCTAGTAGGACTTGAACTTAGAACCTCCCCTGAAGGAAATCATGAGGCTGCCCTTGGTTAGAATAACCGAATATTACGTCGAAGAAATCAACATATGAGTCATGAACGAAGGATATATATAACTATTTAAGTATACTAGTGAAAATGGGTCAAATCCGACACCCCATAAGAGTTTGCCTTACTAATCACGTTAGAGGCATTTAGCATCCGACACTAATGGATTAATCTTGATAAAACTGGTTTATATATTTAAAGTTTAATTTGATTAGGACAATGTTTAGAATATGTTAATATTTATTTGCTTTAGTTTCTTAGTTTAAGTCTAATTAAGAGTCTTAAATAGCAAGTTATAGTTTTAATATAAATAGATGAGTAGGGTATTGTAATTTCTTGGTTCTAAGTTTTTATTTGAGTTAGTGATCTTAAAAGAGTCGCGGGCGTCCACAAAATTATCGTGTGTTTTTTTAGTTGATCAAATTAATTCTAATAATTGATATCAGAGCGAGGAGGAGAAGATCTATTTGTCGAAGAAGGTGAAGGTCGAGACTTGTGGAGTAAGTTCTTGCAAATGAAGACTTGATCCGTTAAAGTTTATCATATCAGAGTTAATTCCAATCAGAAGTTGTGTAATTTAGTAATTAAATCAAGGAGTGATCGAATCCGTCAAGATCAGTCATATCAATTGGTATTTTGTGGTGTTTCCACCGTTATAAAGACCCATTGCTACTACAATTTGTTTATACCAACATAAAACAAGAATTCATAGTCGAAGAACAATGGACTACCCGTTTAGTTTGATCCTTCGACTCCGTCTTAATCATGATTGTGTGAGGTGTAATCAAATTTACGAAAAAGAACAAGAGTAGTTCTTCCGATCGCAATAATATGAGATGTGTAGTTTTTTCCTTGTGTTGGTGTTGTTCATGTGAAAAAAAGGGAGATGTGTTTTGTTAACTACGAGTTTTACGGCAAAAGAAAAAAAAAGCTAAAGGCAAGTTTTGTTATCACACAAATCTTGAATTACAAAAGGTAATTTTGGCTACTTAAAATCTGGCCAAAGATGCATTATGCAGTTGAGTGTCCCAAACAAAAGAAAAAAAAAGGCAAAATTGGCTCAAGATGATGAGCCAACGTTTTTTTTTTTGATAAACATATCAATATCAATATATTTTGGTTAGCAATTAATGTTTAGAATTATTTTATTATTTGTTTAGTTAAGTTTTTTTAGTTTGAATCTAATTAAAAGTCTTAAAGAGCAAATTATAATTTTAATATAAATACATTAGTAGAATATAATAAATTATTAGTTCAAATCTTTGTTTAATTTATAATATAAAAAGAATCATAAAACTTTCACAAAATCATCAAGATCATCAGTCTATTCTAATCAAATCGATTCCAACAGAAACTATATTCGAGATCATATTTTCAAACCTCTTATAACAGATTGATGATGTAAATTAATTATTACGTTTGATTAGATGAAATAGATTAAGCCGTATGATCCGGTTTAATTTTCCACAATAAAGACTTAATCTTACAAAAGTCACGAAAATATGTGAAAAAGGAGGTGGTCATAGGTGGGACCCACCACGAGGAATTTCAAACGAAGGTGATTTTCCAACGGTTTACTGACCACAAAATCTTTTATTCCCATGCACAAAATTAGTGGGACCATAACCTTTGTTCTTATTCCCTTTTCAAGTAAATTCGTTTTTTCATTTTATTCACTGTAAAGTGTAAACTTATCGATTTATTTTTAGTCATCCGATAAAAAACGTTTGTCATTTGATCATGCGTAATGTTTTCAGAACCGGATCGAACGTTGAACCGGACCGAACGTTGAACCGGACGTCTTACTGGTTTGGTGGTTGGACCGGATTTAACTATATTTTAATTATATTTATACATGTAATTAAATATTTGTTGGAAATAAGGATGTAAAGAGAGTCTTTCTAACACCCTTGTCCCACATTGGTCACATTGGTGTGACAAATGAAACATTATGTGTTTATATATGAAAACAAGGTGAAAGGTATTGAATGTCTTTATGATATATTTTACACCATGACCTACCCACACGCAGGGGGGGTGTAAAAACGGGTTTCTGGCTGGAAAATTTGGGTCGCCTGCGGACACGAATGTCGTTCGAAATAAACCGGGTCTGCGTGAAGCCGGTTTTTGGTTTTTTGCTCTTAATTTATGGTTTAACACCCAATTTTTACCCATTAAATCTAAAAAAACAAAAAGAAATAAATAAAAAATAGGAGAAACAGTCCGAACCCAAACCGGTCTCAACAACACTGATCATGGGGGTTTCACTCTTAGAAAATACACTTGACCGTAAAGTTTTTATGTTAGTAACAAACTAATGAGTTTAAAACGTGTTGATGGTATTTAAAACGAAGCATTACTCGTAAACTATGCTCTTATTTCGTTTTAAAAAAAATTACATCACGTAATGAATTAACAAAATAAAAAGAAAAGGAAAGTAAAATTTGGAGCAATTTAGGAATCTATAGTGGGGCGGTGTTTCACTGTTTCTACGAGTAATTTGATGCACCACCGATAAATTTTAAATGAGGAGCACCTAATGACTTTTTAAATTTAAGGTTATGGGTTGGAGTCTTAGGCCAATGATTTTTTTTATTACAGTGCGCCTTTAGGTGATGAGTTTCCCTTGGAATGATGAACGAACAGGGTCACCAGCGTTGTCTGTGTTCGCGGGCGTGGGTGACCTTTCACCATTGGTTTTACCCGGGTGACCAGGCTTAAAAATTATTTGTTGGCCGTTAAAAAAAAAATTTTTGATTCACCCATAAGTAATTTGAAGTTACACGTCGATGCTAAAAATACATACAATTTTGTAAATAGTTTTATGTTTATAAAAAATTATATATATATATAATATATATATATATATAATTGAAATTATTAATTGAATAAAATGTATAATGTTTATTCATGTTGTTTTTTATCTACTTAATTCTTTAGTATTTTATTTTCTCGGAGTAAGTCTTTTACACTTTTACTTAATTCTTGAGCAACAAGAAATTATTTAAAAATACGTAGCAAAAATATAAGTTAAAGCATTCACAATCCATCTCTTATCCTTATCCTTATAATTATATTAAAAATCATTATTTTTTTCATTCTTTTAATTAAATAATATTTTTTCATATATTTATTATTATATTTTTTTCTCGTCAACTCACAACCACTTTTAAAAATATTAAATTTTTTATGGGGGTTGTATCGTGTTTCCACAAATATGAAGAAACACAATATAATCGTCATAAAATTTCTAACTCTTCACTCACAATAATCATCTATAATATATGACACTCATTCACACACATATATCAACAAGGTTTTATAGCAACATTTTTTTATAAAATAAATTCTTATGTTCATGTCAAATATTTCTGTATATGAAATGGTATAAAGTGATAATGTGTTATTCAAAAAGGTTTAGATAGCACTTATAGAAATTTGATGCAAAAGGTGTCTTGATTGGAATTATGAGTGTTAATCGTATTCGGTTCTAGATTTTATCAATTGTTCAGGTTTAAAGTTTACAGTCGTATTTCGAGTATTTGACAATCAAACAAAAATCACTTTCGAACTCTAAATCAAAATCTGGTTACTTGATTGATGGTGCTTCTAAGGTACAAATTGAAATTAAAAAAAACAACATTCTAGAATTATTATTATTATTATTTTAATTTCAAGCTTTCAAAACACATAAATAAAGATCCATAAAATTCCTTTATATAGACTAAAAGAATACTCATTACATAACAGCTCTTAAATCTCACCTCTTTGTAAGTTGCAATTTTCCTAATCTTGTTATTAACAATATATCACCGGTTCTTATGAAAAGGAAATAAATTTAAATTATTATATTTCGTTTTTATATACATATTTGGGATGATATAAAGATTAACGCGTCAATGAGGTATCTACTTCTTTTGATGATGAAATCTCTCTAAACAACTTTTCTTGCCAGCTGCTTTGGACCCCTCCAAGGTTCCAATATCCTTTTTTTTTACTTTTAATATTTTATTTATTTATTTATTTATTTATTCTTGCGTATGATTTTCCTTTAAAACACCAATCCTTAATTTGTCATACTTATTAAGTACAATAATAAATATATGTATATACAAGAAAAATCTTTTAAAACTTATATAAGATATTAATTTTCTATCCTTTTTACATACACTCCATCAAAGTTGTATTCCCAAAAATATTATGCCACATCTATATGAAGTGTAAACTAAAAATGGTTCATTTTACTTAAAATGAGATATTTGACTTCATGATAATTTAACTGAATGAACATATATTTTGGAAAAATTACAATGTTTAGACACTGATCTTGAGAAGGAGGTAACATTATTGTATTAAATATTTTTTGATAGAAAATGACTATAATATTTAAAAATCTTCCAAAACTTTTTTGGTTTAGTTGTAAAGTACTTTAAAAAATGGCTTGTGATATTAATACTATTCTTTTGTATATTTATAACATATTTAATATAAATTTATTGATTTATTTATGTTGGAAATAGTGTTGAAGAACCAAAAATATTATGAATACTGCAAGAACCAATCAAAATCTTTATTTATTAATGTAGTTATCTAAGGTTCTACATGAATATTAGAATTCAACATTATTAAGTTAAAATATATTTGAGTTGATATACATGAATTATGTGTATTCGTATATTGTAAACATCTACGCATACTTAGTATTATTAAAATTATGTGATATAAAGTTTGTCAGTCTGAACCAAACTTGTTACAAGTGAGAGAGATGAATGGGTACATAAAGTAATTTATTATAGAGAGATAAACCATCTATATTCTTATAACTATATATTCTATTTAAATGTTCACAATACATAAATGGTTTATATGATTTTAGACGATTTCTTAAACTATTTAGGATTATACAAAGCAGAACTCTCACCTATTAATATACATCTAAACTTTTTATGTTTGATGGACCTATTTATAGTTGAGTTGGATATGGTTTCTTTAAATTCAAGGTAAACAATAAATTTATGTATGTATGATGCATCATGCATGCATTAATGTGTGTATATATATGTGTGTGTATATGGAGATAAAAAGAAGGGTAGTTACAACAAATCCATACATATGTATTTGAGGCTTTGAGCAGCCAGGTTTCCAGCCTGTTAATCATGGGCTACTTAAGTAGTTGGATTGGCTTTCCACCAAAAATCAATAATTATACAATCTTTAATTAATTTTATTTTAAAAAAAAATAATTGGTGGTTTGAAAGTAGGGGTGTGTTTTTTACCCGAACCCGAAAATCAAACCCGAACAAAATCAACCCGAACCCAATTAAGAACTAATCCGAGCAACCCAACCTGATTATTACACTAACCCGAACCTGATTTTATAAATGGTTTGGTCTTTGGGTTGAGTTTGTAAGATTCGGTTCAACCAGATTAACCCGAATATTAGTTTTTAAAAAATTCCAAGATATATATATATATATGTATATGTATATGTATATGTATATGTATATGTATATGTATATGTATATGTATATGTATATGTATATGTATATGTATATGTATATGTATATGTATATGTATATGTAT
>BJCM01099612.1:0-18040 GCA_018326385.1 Flaveria bidentis
AATATTAAAACCCAACCCTGCCCACCCCTAAAAATGTTAGATGTTTTTTGATGTTTATCTCCATAAACTTCTACCTTTAAAACATACCCTCCGATGATTCTTGGTCTAAAAAACGAATGATATGACGTTTTTAAATGCTAAAAACAATCTATTGAAGATCAATGATTCTTGGTCTAAAAAACGAATGATATGACGTTTTTAAATACTAAAAACACTCTATTGAAGATGGTCTTAAAAAACACTCCACCCATTCTTCATCCCTATACCATATCAGTATTCTTGAGAAAACAACCTCATTCCTTATATACAATAATTTGCTATTCATCCCTTGTATATATGTATTTTTTAATATTTTATTAAAAGTGTATGTGAGTAAAAAAGGAGAAATAATATTGTAAAAAGAATAAAATAATATTATTTAATTGAGATATAAATACATGTGGGGAATAAATGTGTGAGGCTTTAAAACAAGATAGACATATAAACAAAATAGTGTTTTATTCTATAAGTTATAGTAATGAGTATATGGAATAGGTTGGGATTCAAGAATGCTCTAAATGATTTTCATTGGTTATGGAATTCTATGGTGTGATAGTTTATACTATTAAAATTCTAGGTGGTTTTGTTAAAAAAAGATATTATATATTTATAGAATTATCAATTTAGTTATGCATTATGGTTAGTACTTTATATTTTATAAATTGTATCTTATTAATTTTTTTATATTTTTTTCACTTTTAATTATAGTTTTCATCTTTTAAATTTAACCCTAATATTTGTTTTTTCATTTTCAATTTTAGTCTCATATACTTTTTATCTTTTACAAAAAATTTGGTTTACGACTCGGTCTAAAATTTTCAAGTTAACATACACCTGCATGCGTATGTGGTTTAACGTTTTTACATATATTTTCTTCTGTTTCACGACTGCATTGTGTAATACGCTTTGTTTTAATTTATACATATTAACGTGTCGCAAAACACATGAATGGTTTAAAGTTTTTACGTCTATTTTTCTTTCAATTTATTTCTTTTGTTTTACGAGCTTTTCTGTTGTTGATGATCGCTAATGGCGGTGTGACGTTGATGCTATTTTGCACAGCTTTACTCCCACATCGCAACGCATGAGGTTAAATACTAGTTTAACATAAAAGTTAAAAAATAAATACATCCACTTTCTAAAGACATGTTTATCCTGAAAAAATAATCAATTTAATTGAAATTTATCAAAAAAAAAGTATTTATTCCATTTTAAATTATTTTACGATGATTTATTTTGATTATAAATAAATATATTATATATAATACTAATTACCAATTTTTGTATGCATTGTGAGTTGTACCATTATTATAGTGGGTTGCACTTATTTTTTTTTCTTTTTTTAATTTTAACCTTTTCATTTAACTCAATACTTTTAGCATCTTTTACGATTTACTTCTAATATTTTTTACTTTTAACGTTGATCCCCTATACTTTTCATACATTGTAATTTTTTATCTTACATTTCGGTCTAAATTTCATAAGTTTATACGTTGCAACGTGCGTTTGTTGTACAACATTTTTATGATAGTTTCCCCGTTTAATGGCTTCTTCGCAACGCGCTGGTCATAGATCGACTTATTTATTGTTTTATATGTTTTACGTTTTGCATATGCGGTTCAACGCTTTTGCGTTTACTTTTCATTTGATATTATTTTGTTTGTTTTTTATTTCTTCAAGTTTTTTCGGTGTTGGTAGTTACTAGCGATGATGTGCAGGCAACTGGTGCTACTTAGCATGTTTTTACGTTCCCCTCTGCAACACAGAAGGCTTAATACTAGTTTATATATAATTCATATTCACTCAAATTATTCAAAATGAGTTTATTATGGAAAAAGTTGCTAACTTAGAACGGGTTTAACCTTTAAATAGACCTACAGTAGTCGACGTCACTATCTGTTGTCATTGTCATTGCCAACGTTATGGTCACATGCAATTCACATCCACTGCGCTATCACCATGCCTCCACCGCACCACTAACACTAAAAGAAATATAATAAGTGTTTTAATATCTTAAAATACGACCCGTTTAAAATGCTAACTCATTTTGTTTGGACCCATCACGATTCAAACCTGTTGAGAAATAGTGCAAAATCATCATATGAGTCAATTTAATAATGCTTGGTGGTCAATGTAACTGTTGTCCTTAAGGTGTTCTATTACTTTAAGGTGTTAATTGCAGTTAACAACAGTTTAAGGGCAATTGTTGTTTAGTCAAACTTAGTTTGTTAAGAAGTTGTTAATAAAGATCAGAGTGTATTGCAATTCAGGGTGAGAGAGAGGTTCATTTTTCGTTTTCATACTATAATCAATTCATACATTGATGAATAAGATCGTTTTCATGTCGAGTTCTTGTTCTTGATTGTTTGAGTGTATGCAATTGTCCTTCTTTTATGTTAATTTCAACAAAACCAAATCAATACTCGTTAGATATTTTAGTATAATTGGATTGACTAATGACCAATGCGATCATAATATCCATTAAACAAGTTATGAGGGCTCGGAGTGCATGTTTATTTGAGTTTATTGTGATCTTCGATATTAAAAACCTTATTGGTAGCGAAACCCTTAAGTAACGGGGGTTCTAAGAGGGCAACACCCCTGGTAGCGGGGTCCAAGGGGCAGAGCCTCTGGCTAGGGTCGAGCTGTCAAACGACAGTTTTTTTCTCGTACTCTCCTAAAATCGAATTGGATCATCATTTTGGTCGCTCTCTCTCTAATTTTCTTCTTATGGTTCATGAAATTCACACAACAAAACATCTCTAGTTCTTAATCTTGTCTAAGTTATATCCGATTGATTTATTCGGGAATCTTCATGACTCTCAGATTATCTAAGTTTTACTTTTAGTATTTTACGATACTTTCTATAGCGACGGACCCATTAAACCAACATGTTTTTTTTGTGAAATAACCTTTTATGTCGAATAAGTTTTTTTGTGTTTGTACATACAATTACTTGCTTGACCATGATCGTAAATTTACGTGTAATATTTCAACATTAAATATCATTCTTATTCCATTAAACACGATTTGTACTCACATCCGGGATATGTATTTCTTTATTGCTTTTTATGTCACAGCCCAAATGCTTTTGTTACCTTTATGGCTTTATATAATCATTACTGTTTATTTTTCATGCTTTCCCCTTTTCAATTATTTCATTTTGTCATGTTAATGGCGAGTTCCCCTATCTATCTATATATAACTATATATGTGTGTGTGAGTGTATATGCTTAATTATATATAGGATTTAGTAAATAGAGCAGTGGTTTGACCACTAATCAATTGGATTATAGATGTATTGATCGCTGGCCAGAATTTACGGCACTTTTACAACCTCATAAATCATGATAACGATTCTTTATTCCACTACTATGTGAGTTTAGGATTTAATAGTGTATACCTTTTGTTTTCCTCAAAAGTATATATTAATTATTGTGTAAAAAAGCATATAGACCGACTTGTTGTCTACTAGGACTCACTACCGCTTTCATAATTCAATAAACGTGATATAAGTTTACATTCTTAATAAGTGCAGAATTAAATGATATTTAAAAGTAAAATATGTACAAAACACAGTATATCGTGTGGTGTTATTTAACAAAAATGTCTTTGAATAATTACAAACAAGGCAAAACAAGGCAAGAAAGTCATTGGATATTATAATCTACATCTACATATAATAAGGAGTAGTTTATGAGATTAATAAACAAATTTCAAAGTGAGTATTAAAGACGATGTGTCGTATAACCATAAATCTCCCGTCTTCAAACCTAAATTCACATCCATAATAAAGAGATGGACCACCACGGATATAATATATGCATATATGCATATATGATATATGCATATATGCATATATGATATATGCATATATGCATATATGATATATGCATATATGCATATATGATATATGCATATATGATATATGCATATATGCATATATGATATATGCATATATGCATATATGATATATGCATATATGATATGATATATGATATGGTGTGAAGGCAAAAAACATCCATCAATCAGAACCTAATAATTGACTAGTCAACATGCATGGATCCTATGTGGGGCTTTCACATTTGGCCCACTGGTGATCTTTCATGTTACTCGAACCAAAATCATGTTTCAAAATCATATTTTCACAGACAAGTCGAATAATGTGGTTTCAACCGGGGGACCTAAATTAAATAAAAGTAAGACATTAATTAATCAAAAATATATACAAGAGATAGACATGAAAATTGCTAACTTTAAAGGTGTATAGTGTTGTAAAAAACTAAACCAAACTGAATGAAGATTTTGTTCATGTTCGTTTGTTTATCATTGAACTTGTTCATGCACGCATAACTGAATAAAATTTTTTGTTTGTGACTTTGTGTTCATTTATTAAGAAATTAAAAAAAAAAACAAGTACAAATGAACACAAATGAATGTAAACAAATACAAATAAACATAGACTATTGTAGAAAATAAAATTCTAGTATTTTAGTACCAACTATTAGACATAATCATCCTAAATAAGGTACTTGATATAATAATCATAAACATAATTATCTCAAAACAAAGACACAAGTAAGAAACAATGAACCAACATAAACAAACGTAAATGAATGAATGCAAGTGAATGAAAGTTCATAGACGTAATTGATCGTTTGTTCATTTAATTAATCAAAGTAAATTCTTCATTCACGTTTGTTTATTTATTAAAACTTTCCGTTGAACATCACGTTATTATACCAGAAAACTACTACACGAGTAAATGTAAAACACTAAAGTCAAGTATCTTATAATGGTAATATAAACTTATTTTGACATAATTAATATAAAAACACTATATTATAAATATTTTTCATAAATAACAAAATCACATGTCACCCAGGATCACTCTAACAAACAAATCACCCTTCCGCCTGAATAACAAAGTGTACATGATTATCCAGCCAACCATCACCAAATTGAAACCTACATGTACATAAGCCTCCTAATCTCACTCAGAACAGATTGTCACAAACGAAACTCAAACTCATAATCTTTCATAATTTTATTTAGAAAGTCATGGACTACCGGCACATCATATATAAGTGTCTTTATATGATGAACACTATATTATATGGTTTACTCTTTTATATATATACACATACATGGATAATTAAAATAATTGATAATAGCTGCGTTAAAGAAAGCTTAAAGAAGCATCCCACCGACGCCACCCACCTTTAACTTTCCCTCCTTTTTCATTTCCTAATTACATCCATCACCAATACTCCATCATTCACTCACTCTTATTTATTCATTTCATTTATTCATTCATTCGTTCGTTCATTTAATTCATGGGAAACTGTCTTTTCGGCGGTCCATCAGACGACCACCGGCTCATCAAAGTCATCAACCCCACCGGCGGCGTGATGGAGTTTCACAACCCCATCACCGCCGACCTCATCACCGACGAATTCCCCCACCACGCCATTTTCCGCACCACCGACTTTTATTTGAAGCCCGTTCCCCACAACGAGCTTCTAGCCGCCGGCAACTCCTACTACCTCCTCCCCCTCGACAAAACACCCAAACTCCGCCACGTCAGATCCAACAGCCTCCCCGTCAACACCCCCGCCCCCTACCGCATGTCCTTCGACAGCCGCCGCATGTTCAAGAGGTCGCATGCTGACGCAAACTCAACGACCTTTAGGAATTATAATAATAACAGTAGCAGTAACAGTAACATTAACAGTAACAGTGGGTTTTGGAAGGTGAAGCTGGTGATCAGCCCAGAGCAGCTGTTGGAGATATTGTCGCAGGAGGGGAGGACGCAGGAGTTGATTGAGAATGTGAGGACGGTGGCGAAATGCGGGGTTAGTGAGGGTGTGGGTTCGTGTGGGTCGTCGGCGGTGTTGTCGGATCAGTGGAGTCTTTGCAGTAGTAGCAGAAATGGGTCGAAGAAGGATGTGGTGTTGGAGTTATGATGTAATTACTAATTAGTGGGAGATGATCATATGGATGTTGATTGATTAACATGTGTTAATTTGTTTTGTTCTAGCGGATGATATGTTTAATGTTGTTTAAAGATGGAAGTTGTATGATCTGATCTATAGTTATATATGTTAATTGCTAAAGAACAGGAGTTATTTACTTTAGTTGCGTTGATTATTGGTGTTAAATTGGGTTAGAGTATATCACATGAGCAAGTAATCAGTTGAAAAAAGGTGTGAGAGAGTTTTTCTTTTTAATTAAAGGAGTGTAGCTGTAAAAATAAGTTATTAAATAAGTGTAGTTGTAAATTATTATAAAAGAATACAAAAAACATCATATGAAATCGACAGTTTACGATGTGAAGCATAATATCATATGCGTACGTGGTAAAAGGATTGATTAAGAGAAACTGACAATAGCATATTACAAACCGAGTTTGAGCAAACTCAATAATGTGAGAGGATTGCTTAATAAATTTTAACAGAACTAAAATCAATAACTTGAACTTGACTTCTAAGAATTAATTTTTATTTGGGAAAATACACCGAATAACAATCAAGTTTTAAAAATATTTAATTTAATCATTCATGTATGTTTCTTCAAAATTTTTATTAAATCATCATATCAAGTTATCATTGAATTTTTTTATGTCAATAAAATAATTGAGGAGAAGACACAAGAGTTGGAATCTTCAATATAACATATATTAAAAAATATAAAAAATGTTAATTGTATTAAAAATAGAAAATTTTACCTAAATATCATGCTATCGTTACACATCAGCATAAAAAGGTATTTTTTGATTGAAACAAAAGAAAAAAGTGTTAAAAAAATATTAAAACTTATAATTTAAATAACACATAAAAATTGAGTGTCTAATTGAAGCATTTTCTTAAAACTTGAGTTATTTAACTGAAACATTTTTAAAACTTTACTATTATATTAAAAAACATTTTTTTTACTATGAACTCACACATGTACTAAACTTAAATAATTTATCTAGAGACTTAAACCCTTACCTTTTTAGGAAGGAGACCATGGTACCATTATGCTTAATTGATGTTAAAATACCAATCAATAAGATGTTAAAATGTGTGTTTCTATTAACCTAAAATTATTTAGAGCAAGTAGGGTTGTCGATACTTGTGAAATTAGTGGTTGGTGTGTTGCACTTTGACTTATGAGAAAACAATTAACTAAATTACTTAGACTATTATCTTTGCTATGAAAACTAAATTTTGAATTCATTAACTAGTTAACTAGGAAAACAAATTACAAATAATCAAAATTGATTAGGAAGACAATTATAAAAAAAGGGTAATTCATTTTGAGATTCATGTTTGGTTTTCAGTAATTGTTTAGTTTAACTTGATGAAAATTTTTTATCAAGGCTTTTATGTGTGTAACAATTAAGTGATATAGATAACTAAAACTTAACATATCTTAGTATGCAATACCAATTGATCAAATAGTAACAAAAACTTTACAAGCATACAACTCGCTCAAGATTATATAACATTCAAATAGAGGTTAAGCAAAAACAATTGTTTAACTAACCAAAACACAAGTTAAACTTATAAAAGAATTTATTGGGTTTTAAAGTTAAACCCAACACAAGTTAATCATAAACAAAATCCTAATCATATAAAACCTATAACCCAACGTAGATCACGGGAATATTAGTTGCTTATCATTGTTGGATGATCTTTCAAAACATTGATGATTCATGTATTGGATGGTTGTATACTGTTTGGAGAGAGGTGTAATGGTGAAGCAATTGCCTAGGAGCTCCTAGAATTCATCAAACGTCTCCCTTGGTCGAATGGGGGTGCAAGTGGCGGTTGAAAAAAAACAAGAACGCGTATTTATAAAATTTCCTTTGGCCTTAGAGCCTACACTGGCCAACACAGGTTACATTAGGAGTCTTTTTGTTGCTTTTGCAATTGAGGCTGTTGTAGCCTACATTGACTTCAGTAGGTTACGGTAAGGGGCTTTTCTGTTGCAGTTTTGGTTCTGAGTCTGGCGTAGCCTTCGATGATTACCGTAGGTTACACTGAGATGCATTCTTTTACTTTTGGTGAATTTGTGTTTTCTATCCAGTTTAGGTTTGCTAAATGGTATAGCCTCCGGTAGCTTCTATCTTCGAATCCTTGAAATCTCCATTTCTCGACGCATCAAATGTCTTATTTCATCATGTAAGATTCCAACTTGATTATTTTACCTACAAAATCATTTTAATTCGTAGTTAAATTATTCAAACCAATCAAATGCATAAAAACAAGTATATTAATCAATACAATAGTTCATTATCTTATTTAATGTCAAACTATGAAACAAGGTGTTGAAAAACTAAACTAGATTCGTTAGTTGAAAAGGTAAAGGGAAGTCAAAGTTTTATTGGTGATGGCCTAGTTTGAATCTAGGCTTGTGGCAAAGACTTGGGCCTATACTGGTTGTTACTCTATCATATTCACCCTACTAAGGCTTCAAGGTGCAAAAAAGTGGTTTGTAAAACCAAAACCGATGAATCGAACCGATTTTCGATACCCACCCAAATCAATGCTTAAAAGAAAAACTACTCATTCCAAATAAGATGGTTTCACAATCTTTTAGTTTAAACTGGTTCCAAACTATTCCCAACTCAAATGGGTTTCAATTTAGTTCCAAACCGTTTCTAGCCGTTGGTGGTTTTATGAAAGTTTTATAGCGAGTATATAGCCGTTTTCTACAATTTCTTGATTTCTATGGGCAATATTACCACATATATTAGTATAAATAGGTATTGGACGTATTAGTTTGCTCATAACAATTCATACAGTTCATACCATCATATACAAACAGTGTCGTTTTCTCAAAATTTTAAACTTTTCTAGTTGCTTGAACCGGGTTTTCTTATCCATAAATTTCTTCAACTCCATCAAATTCTTCTTCAACTTGCATAGAATCCCTCCAATGGTGACAAGATTCTTGTTAGAGAGTTCCTACAAGTGTTTGATACCAAGGTCTAGTTCACATCCACACTCCATAAGAAAAGCGCTTTAATAATAGCATCTAAAGAAGTGTTTGGTACCATTGCAAACTTCCTTTATTTCCTACTACACCAGCTTTTCATCTTTGTCTTCTTGCTTTAGTCCTAGAAATACTTTGATTCACAATATATTACTCAAGACGTAAAGTTAATTTTACTCTATTGCATGTTAAAGCCTTCAAATTTTGGAGCCCCGGTAATCTTGAAATGAAACATTACATTTCATGAACTCTAACGTCAATCTTGATCATTACATTTCATGAACTCTAACCATCTCATCAATTGAAATGAAACATATATTGCTTTCTTGCATAAGGTATTGATTTATTTACGCAAAAAGTTAATATCTTTAGATGAACCCATCACCCTCTCCTTTGTAACAGAGGGTGGTCCCAACGTACAAGAAGTTCACATTTGTCCTCCCGCTCATAGACAATGTCTCTCCATCTCACTTTGCTCTTTCTTATCTCAAATTGTACGTACACATAAAGTCATACATAGATATATAGAAACACACATATGCTTATTCAACGTACATGCTTGATTGTCAAAAGATGTTTTTGAGGCTTTGGTCTTACATCATATCTGAGTTAGTTTTTTATGTGTTACGGCTTAGGTTCAAACTCGAAAATAGTTAGAATTAGTCCTATAATTAAAGTCCAAGGCCGGTTCACTAGAATTTTTGTAGCAACAATAATATAAATATATTGTGGTGAATGGAAACGTGAGACTTCGAACGTTTTTAATTTTTGAGGTAATTTCATGCACACTTGCTGCCGACTTGCCACTCCCACCACTTTAAAGTATTTCACACACCTATTTTGCATCAACTAGAAAGTAGAAAACTATATATTTGGGAAAACTGTATTAAATTATAGGCATTATATTCATTAATCATACTTACATATATAATATTAAAAAACAAATTAAAAGATAATAATTAATAAGTGAATATACGCATGCATATAGAGATATAGAGATATGTTATATGGTAAAACTTCAAATAAAACTGATTTCTAATAAAAAAAACATTGGTTAAGATTAAATTAAAAGGAAAAAAATTGCTATAAGACTATATTTGGCATGACAACTTTCTTTTTGAAATTCCCTTTTCACCTTTCTTTTTTATTACTCTTTTTATTTCATTTATATTTCTTTCTAACGTCGCTATTTTTCCATAAAATATTTTTTTTATCTTGATTTTTTTTCGTTTAACTAAGTTTCATTTTTATTTAATTTAATTATTTTTATTGTTTAACTAATAGTTTTTAAAATACTAAATTCAATATTTTAGCTAATTATGATTTTTATTAAAATAGGTTTGAAATTTGTGTAGGTCACAGATTGTAAACAAACTTTTTATTTTTCATAAGAGTAAATTGCTATTTTCGTCTTTTAGATTTGGTACATTGTGCTAATTCCATTCAAAAGCATTTTTTATCCTTTTGTCTCTGACATTAAAAAAAACGTGTTATTTTCATTCATTTTCGTTAACCCCATGTATTTTACCTATTAAGTGGCCATTACGCACATTTCATGTGAGGGGCATTCATATACTTTTGCACTTCACCAAAAAACAACCTAAATAAGCATTTTTTAATTGTATCGAACATTCAAACATTGTTCACTTGCTTTTAATATTCAAAGGTGATATCCACTTAACAGATAAAACAAACAAGGTTAACAAAGTGAATGAAAATAATAATTTTTAGAAATTTCAGGGACACAAGAAAAAAAGAAGTTTTTGAATGAAAATAATAAAAAAGATCAAACCTCAAAGACAAAAATAACAAATAACTCTTTTTTATAATAAACGCGGATATACATTCTTTAACGACATGGGAGACGGGATGGTAAACCGTGAACGGTGAACCCACTCGTTAGTTATTAAGAGCCGTTCGACCCACACGAATGTGCTAACCCATTTAATCTTTATATCCGTCGGAGTCATAACACTATTAGAGGATAAATTTGTTCAATGGGCTAATTAGCTAAAAGCCTTTTACGAGCTTAAATAGGCCTTTGTCAGAAAACGAACCCATTCATGATTTCATGATTCACCCTATTACTACAATCAGCATTTGTAATCAAACTTCCTTTACTACTATGTAACAAATTTCACAAGATTGAATTTATATATATTTAAGTAGAGTTTCATTTGTTTAATTTGTTTTCACGTTTAATTCAATAGTTACATTCACGCTTCCGAAAAATGTTTTCTAATTTTATAGTTAAATCATCTATAAATTTATATATTCGACTAACAACGATAAATGTAACCACTGTCTGGATGCATCCCGTCCATCAGAGCATACCAACTTCTAATGATGTCCGTTAAATTTAGACGGATATACATTTTGGGTGATTTTTCACAAGGTTAAATGTCTATCGTTCTATTCTCTCATGTCATACATCTTCTTCCTTGGATCACGTAGCTAGCAAACCCCATACCAAAGCATCATTCATAAAACCTGCCACATACTCATGTACGAGTCTCGTGCACAAGCATTCCAGTTCTCTTGAAGACTATATTTTATCCAAACGATAAACGAAAATAAATAGTCAATAGTTAGTTATTTATTTATTTGCAAATTATTATTCTACTAATAATAAAAACCAACTTAAAAACCAATCGGATACGATCCTCAACCCTTAGGTGAGGGATTCAACGCCTGATGTTAGCCTCTTGTGTCCTCCTTTTCCTTAGATTTTCCTGTAGAGTCTTTTTTATTTTCTATTATTTTATATATTTTTACAATTACTTCTTTTGTTTTTCTATTTAAATATCAATATTACTACTATTGTTAATATTACTACTATTAATACTATTATTTTTATTATTACTATCAATAATATCACTATTATTATATTATTATTGTTCATATTATTAATACATTAAGGGTTATTAGATTTTAATAATCTTAACTTTTATTTATTGGCTCGGATTAATCTCAACTCATGAAATGTTTACAAACACTCTTAACTTTGTACTTATTTTCCTCCAATAATCCCTTATTAACTGAAAGTTAACCATCGTTAGTTTTTTAATGATATGAGGCCAACTTTGAGCCAATTTTAACAACAACACCGTCTAATCTCAGTTAGGTCTGTTTTCCGTTGTCAAACCTCATCATCACCAGAAATCTACTTCCAATGAGTTCGGTGGTTTAAATCAGAAGGTGAAGATTGACGGGTTTTTGAGTGCAGAAGTTTCAAATTGACGGTCCTGATGATATATTTCAACTTGGTTAGTAAGGGATCGTTGGATAAAAATAAACTCAAAGTTGAAAGTATCTATAAATATTAACCTAGTTGGGATTAATCCCGGCTAATAATTAGAACTTGAGATTATCAAATTCCAATAACCCATACATTAATGATAAAACTTACTACATTATACAACTCAATACGACTATAGTTGATGTAAAACACTTTGTATATATATATATATATATTTTTTTTTCTTGCATAAGATGTCTTTTATGCGAATAAATCTAATACCGTTATAAATATTTTTTTTGAAATCGAGTTCAAAAATTCAATTTATGTTTGATTTCAATAAACCCAAAAAAAGAAAAAAATGACGAGAAACTTACTGGCATTGAGCAGAGAGAAAATATTAGTTAATAGTTAATTTATAAAATTTTCTTTTATAATATTCATTATAGTAGTGACACATCACATGACTTTTTTTTCTTTCATTTATCATATTCACGATCCATGTTTATATGAACTCCTCTTGTTCTGGTTGTGAGCTTTCAACCTGATGTAATCAACTTTGGGCCACAACTGTGATCGTTCTGATAAAAATCTCATCGACATCGCTAGAAGATAATTGTAATGATACCGATGATAAAAATGATTCCAAAATAAAGAAAGGATACTAGAAAGTATTGAGAGTTAACCAAAGAATGGATAGAACTGTTGCAATAATAATAAGATTATGTATTTATAGGTTAATAATTGGTTTATAACTATTTATACCATATGACAATGGTCATAAATTGTCCATTTTCTCCTCTCACGCACGCGAAACGCGAGCTCACTCACACAAACACCCTTCACGTCTTACTCACACACGGGCCGGCAGTTTTCATACGTGATGCGTGGCTTACATGTCACGTCGTCCGTTGCTAACTAGACATGACACATAACCTAAATGTTTTAGTATTATTATTGCCTACAATCAGGGTACATATTTTATAGCATGATATCGTTTAATGGGATGTAACATACTCGTTTTTATAACTATTATTTTTACAATTATATGAGGAATATTGATATAGTATTTTGTAGAAGGCACCACTTCAAAGAAACAAAGAAGAGAACAAGAAATTTTGGGCAATTTTCTCATGTATTCCAACAATAAAATGTAACAACTTAAATATGCAGGAAAAACTAAGATTCAAATCACATGTTTCTTACTTCGTGGGGAACATGGACCACTACTCTGAATTGCAGTAAACAAAGATAAATTCAATAAAAATAGGAAAATACATATTGAAATCGTGCAAGTCAACTGCTTCAATCAAAAAATGTAGCGGGCCTTTTGTGATCTCGGATGGGTCTTCCTTGGACCTGAAGTTGTGGTTGGATCAGGATGTCTGTTGGGCTGGGCCCACTAGTAACAAAGAATTACTAGAAGGGAAAATGTTTTATAACGTTAATCGAGTTTTTAAAAGTGTTTATAATTTAATCACTCATGCATATTCTTTTCGAATTGGACCATTTAAATTGAGTTATCATCGAATTTTCGTATATCAAGAAATCGACGAAGGAGAAGACTTGGGAGTCAGAATTTTCGATATATGAAATTATATTAAAAAATAAAAAGAACATGATAATTATGATAATAATAAAAAAAGTATCAAAAATTCACGTCAGCATTCCATATCAACATCAAAAAAATAAAAGAATATTTTTAGTTGAAACAAAAAATATAACATGTTAAAATACATGTTAAGACTTTTTAATTTATATAAAACCTGAAAGCTAAGTAATTGGAACAAAAGCTTTATTTATCATATTTCTTCCCATTTTCCCCCACCTTTTTATATGTTAAGTTTTGTTGATCTTTTTTTTTTCAATTTATTTTGTTATTTTTTCTTTTCTTACTCCCAATTTTAGCATCTTTTAGTATGTAAAGAGATTTTTTTTTTATATTTTATTTTAATGTTTCAAATTTTAACATCTTCGTAGAATCGTAGTATCGACATTCCAAAATATACAACCGCAATCTACAACTTTAGAAATGCAAAGAGAATTGTTATCCCTGCCGGATGGCAAGTGCTAGTAATTTACATCCCACGAATTTAATGTTTAAAATTACAAAAACAAATTATACTTGGGATATCTACAGGAAATTAGCGAAGATAATTCATCCAAATGTGTTAGCGACTGTACTTAAAAAGTGATCTATTTCTACCCCTTTATCCTTAATCTTATCACAACTAAGTTTGACTAATAACACAACATCGACAATGAAATGTCAACTGTTGATGATTGGGAACGGAATTAGTGGTAAAAAGTTGTAAAGTTAGGTCATAATCTGCCGTCGTTCATAGTTGTTACTGGAATGATGAAAGTGGGAAATTTCTTCAAACCTCCATCATATCATCATCTTCATCTTTAAGCTAATTATAACTTGTGAGAGTAATTATCTTTGTATCTTTAACCACACACCGTCACTAGAGTTTATTATTTTTATTATTATAATTATTATTTATAATCATTTATTAAGCTTGCTATTAGTTATAACTAGTTTTTT
Source organism: Flaveria bidentis (assembly GCA_018326385.1). Classification (NCBI taxonomy): domain Eukaryota; kingdom Viridiplantae; phylum Streptophyta; class Magnoliopsida; order Asterales; family Asteraceae; genus Flaveria; species Flaveria bidentis. The sequence continues at coordinate 14,808 of BJCM01099612.1, forward strand.
TTTTCTTCACGCGCTACGCAGAGGAGTCCGGTTAATTTTTTCGCATGCAATGTTGTGTTACTTTAATCGTTATCTATCTTTGTTTGTTGGAAACCATAAAATCGAAGTCTGGAGATGAAACTCAAAAATACTAAACTCTCGTAACCAAACTCGAAAAAATAGAACTTTACTATAAATAGTTTATTGACCGAACTTTAAGATCCTAAAATTTAATGATCAAAGTCAAAAACCAAGTCGGTGACTAAATTTGAGATTTTAAACTTTAGTGGCTAAAGTCACGCACTATACGGAGGGTGTCCAGTCAATATCTCAAATAAAGGTTGTGTTAGTTTTGTTGTTATTGTCAGAAATTATTAAAACAAAATTTGACACAAAAGTAATAAACTTTAGTGATTAAACTCAAAATACAAAAAATTATTATAAACAGTTTAGCTAGCGGTCAATCTCTAAGATCCTAAACTTTAATTGTTTTGAGTTATAAACTTTAGTGTCCAGACTTAAAAAATAAAAGATCACTATAAATAACTATAAATAGTGTAGTGATCAGATCCTAAAATTTAGTGACTAAAGTTCATTATACTTTTTATTGCAATACTTACTTTTACGTACGCTACTAATCCACTTTCAAATCCACCTGATTTGTTTGTCGCAGGATTTAAACTGTTAACCTGTAACGCTAATTCATTACGCACCCAGAATACATATCTGCCACAGGAGTAATCGTTATTAAAACACAAAATCTTATTCATTAATATAGTTTTAAACTTCAATTGAATTCTTTGGCTAATTAACCCATATTCTTTCCTGTGTGTGGTTTTCTGTGAGATTTGGAGGTCGAAAGTCGTTGTCAAGATGGACGCATGTCTTCTGCTAACATTATCACATGCCCTATCTACTGGGACCCCATATCTCCAACACAAACACACTTACTGTTTTTCTATGTGTTGTAACTGTTGTTGTTGTGTTTAGGTGGTTTGTTGTTTTCGAACTTGAGATCGACCCTACGTAGGATCTCTAGTATTTTTGTTCATTTTCAACTCATTTTCAGGTACTTCATAGTGTACTAAAACGACCCATAGCTAGATCGAAACGTCGGTTTACGAGTGTGAACGATGGAAAATTAACCTGGTCCAAACGGTGGTTGTCATGACATTATCACAATATTACTTTTCATGGTGTTCTTTTTCCAACACTTTTCTTTCATATATATATATATAGTCTTGTTCTTGCTACCTAGCTTACGCATAGCTAATCATTTACGCTCGTTGATCGTGTAGTTTGATTCGTTCGATTGATCATATATATATATATATATATATATATATATATATATGTATTAATTTGTGAGCAATATTTAATCTATGGCAAAAGAAGAAATGAGTTTATCTATGAACGTTAATGGTGAGTCCAAAGTGCCTCCAGGGTTTCGGTTCCACCCGACCGAAGAAGAGCTTCTTCACTACTACTTGAGGAAGAAAGTTGCTTGTGAAAAGATCGATCTCGATGTTATTCGAGAGGTTGATCTTAATAAGCTTGAACCCTGGGACATTCAAGGTACGTATTTGTTATGTTACTCGTGTTTATTATGTGTTATAGTTATTATATTTTGATTTATCCTCTATCTCTAGTTTGTTCGTTATACATCGTTATATATCTAATTTGAATATTAGGATAGTTATTGACATTTTATCAATCTTAGTAATTTGGTTGCAAGTTCATCTATACAAGAAAAACTCTCTTAACTCTTTCATGGTATCAAAGCATCGATAACAAGCTTTTACTAACTTTTTTTTTTTTGAAAATAAGTAACGACTTTTGTTCGTCTAGTAGAGAAATGCAATATAGGCTCCAACCCGCAGAACGATTGGTACTTTTTTAGTCACAAAGACAAGAAGTATCCGACTGGAACCCGGACAAATCGTGCGACAGCTTCTGGATTCTGGAAAGCCACCGGGCGGGATAAGGTGATACGTAGTAGCCTTCAAAGAACCGGCATGAGGAAGACACTAGTGTTTTACAAAGGGAGAGCACCTCATGGCCAGAAATCCAATTGGATTATGCATGAATATAGGCTTGATGATATTAATATTATCATTCCATTACAAGATTCAAATGTAAGTTTTTAGAAGTTAACTTTAATAAAGTAACATACTTCTACTTTACTTAAAAAATGAGGAACAAAATATCATCTAAACTTGACTTTAGAACATAATACTTTTACTTTTGATTATAATATGTTTTCATACTTATGATCTCGAATCATTGATTTGTATTCGAACATCTGTTTATACATGATCAATGTAGGCTTCAAACATGTGCGATTGTACACATGAAGAAGGGTGGGTGGTATGCCGTTTGTTCAAGAAGAAAAACTACAACAAATCCTTTGAGACTCCTCAAAGGTCATTATCTAGCTCAATGGACACAAAAGCACATGTGCAATCTTCTAACAAAGATAGTGTTCTCGAACACTTACTCGAGTACATCGATGGTAGGACATCTTGCAAGCAAGAAACGGAGAATGTCACCACCACAGACGACGCTATGCAACAATTCATGAACCCAAATAACGACATGTTCATTCACCTCCCTGGGCTTGAGAGTCCCACAATGGCAACAACGCGTATGAGCTCGAGTGTCAAGAACCATGGTTCGATGAGTTATGGTTATGATCAATGGGCAGATGTAGACAAGTTTGTGGCTTCCCAACTCGATGGCCAAATGGAGGACACCAAACGCTTGTCCTCGTGCTATAAGGAATGTAACGATAACTATTTCTTCGACGAAGATATTTGGAGCTTAGGGGGATCATCTCTCGACGCGCTATATCGCTGATTGTCGGGTTAATCTTTGTAACATGTACGTTTGGAGGATGAGACATAGGATATGATTAATATATACTTGCATAATAACATAAAGTGATATAGTGTATGAGTAGTTGGAATTGAATGAGAATAGTGTGGTGGATTTATATATTGAATAATTTAAATGAAGCTTTCCCATGATTGTAGGAAGCTATAGAAGGAATGTAATGAACAGAACAAAAACTATGACCAAGCAAGGGACGTTAATACTTAAGCGTTTGTTTATATGGGTTCATTAACATTCTAATCCAACATACAAAAACTAACACATATAAACACAAAAAAGTATATATAAACAAAGGACCCGTTAAATAGAACCCTCATAATTTTAAATCAACAACCCAAAATTTTTATACGTGTCGAGAGGGG
>BJCM01099614.1:0-27046 GCA_018326385.1 Flaveria bidentis
AAATATAAGATTAAATAAAATAAATAGATAAAAGAATAATTACAATTTAAACTTTTAATTTATTAAAATTTTAATTTTATTTTAACCTTTATAACTTTTATAAAACTTGTAACTTTATTATTTGATTATTTATTTTCACTAATTAAAATTCATAATTACTAATAAAACTTTATAAGTTTATTAAAATTCATTTTATAACCTTATAAGTTTTAATAAGTCTTTTCCATTTAGTTATTTATTGTAAAATGATAAATAAAGATTTATACTTTTATGAAAAAGATTTATTTATAAATAAATAAATTATTATTCTTTGTTTAAATGATAAAATGAATAAAATAATTTTCAATATTGCTTAAATTAAAGATTTAACGCGTTTGATTCAATAAAATAAATAATATACTAAAAATTTCATCGTATGAAAGTTCAAAGTGAGCTCGGGTTTTGTTTCATAATTTGAAATTTGGCAGATGTTACATTTAATCCTAGATTAAACAATATTGATGAATCAACAAATGTTCAATTCAAGGAACATTCATTTCCCAAATCTACAAATGGTCTTAACTGGTTGTTTGATATTGGCTCATTTACAAAATCTTTTTATCAATTTCATTTGTCTGATGTGGGAAATATACCTTCAGTTGAACCTTATTTAGGGGTAGAAAGAAGAGATGACTTTCCAATGATTCCTCCATCCTCTTCTGAACAACTGAATGAAGATGTTCCATTACAAGATGATCTTATCAGACAAGCATCTCAAAATCAAAGTGTTTCAACTGAAGCTAGTCCTAACTTGTTACCATCACCATCAGATGATCCATCAACTAAAGTTAGAAATCAAGATCAAACTACACCTCCAGTTGAAATAGAAAGAACATCAAATGATGGAAGCAATCAAAGTGCTGCTAATGCCGAAGCAGTCACAGAAACAGAATATGATTATCTTCATAACTCTCCAACAGTACAAGATAAAGGTGCCTCTCACCATGATGATCTGAATGTCTCCAATCTTGATGTAACAGTTGCTAGTGACTTAATTCCAACCACCAGAATACACAAGAATCATCTAGTAGAGAGCATTATTGGTGAACTTAGTGAAAGGATGACAAGAAGCAAGTCAAGTATTGAAAACATCTATTGTTATCATGCTTTCTTTGTCAAACAGTACCCAAAAACATCAAAGAGGCTCTTAAAGACAATAGCTAGATTGAAGCAATGCAGGAAGAATTGCTGCAATTCAAGAAGCAAGAAGTATGACAACTGATACATCTTCCTGAATGATGATACCCTATCGGTACCAAATGGCAGTACAGAAACAAAACTAATGATAGAGGAATGGTCATCAGAACAAAAAAAGCAAGACTAGTGGCCCAGGGGTATACTCAGGAAGGAGGAATTGACTATGACAAAGTGTTTGTACATGTTGCTAGATTAGAAGCAATAAGAATCTTTCTTGCATAATCAACATCCATGAAGTTCACGGTTTTTAAAATGGATGTAAAGTGTGCTTTTTTGTATGGAAAAATTGCTGAAGAAGTCTATGTGAGTTAACCACCTAGCTTTGAAGATCCTGAATTTCCTCATAGGGTTTACAAGCTTGACAAAGCCTTGTATGGTCTTCACAATGCCCCAAGAAAGTCATACGAGACTCTTTCATCTTTCCTTCTTGAACATGGGTATGAAAGAGGAAAGACTTATCAGACTCTCTTTAGAAAAAGAAAAGGAAGAGACATGTTGTTGGTCCAGATCTATGTGGATGATATCATTTTTGACTCAACAAACAAGATACTCTACAAATATTTTGAAGATCTCATGCATTCAAAATTCTAAATGAGTGTTATGGGAGAACTCACATTCTTTCTATGAGTGCAAGTCCAACAAACAGAAGATGGAATCTTCATTAATCAATCGAAATATGTGGAAACAATGTTGAAGAAATTCCACCTTGCTGACTGTCAGTCCATTAGAACGCCTATTGATAGTAAAGTGAAGATAGGACCTGATCCAGAAGGCAAATCAGTGGATCAGACGCAATATCAATCTATGATCGGTTCACTTATGAATCTAACAGCCAATAGGCCTGACATTATGTGTGCCAGATATCAAGAAAATTCCAAGGAATCTCATTTAAATGCTGTCAAAAGGATATCTAATATCTTAAGGGCTGGCCTGCTCTTGGTTTGTGGTACCCAAAGGAAGGAGATTTCAATCTTTATGCCTACACTGACAATGATTATGGGGGATGCAATTTTAATAGGAAGTCCACTTCTCGTGGTTGTCAATTTCTTGGTCCCAAACTGGTCTCCTGGCAATGCAAGAAGCAGACAAATGTATCTATTTTCAAGAGCAGAAGCTGAGTACATTGCAGCATTAGTTTGTTGCTCTCAAGTTCTCTTGATTCAAAACCATATGCTTGATTATGGTTTTAACTTCTTGCATACTCCAATTCACATTGACAACACAACAACTGTTTTTATTACAAATAATCTAGTTTAGCACTCAAAAACAAAACATATTGAAATTAGATATCACTTTTTGAGAGAATGTGTTGAAAAATGGATGATCAAATTGATTCAAGTTCCTATTGAAATCAATTGGTTGATTTATTCACCAAGGCATTTGAACCTAGTAGGTTTGAATTTCTAGTTCAATCGATTGGCATGATTAACTTTCAATAAAAAAATTGGTTTAAAAATTTAGAAAATTACAAAAAGAAGTCAATTTTGATTAAGAAAAAGATATATATACCAAAGGGAAATGATATAATTACAGTCGTTATATCATTCACTATGCTTAATTCAAAATTTAAAAGACTGACATGACTTACCTGATATGTGGGTAGGCTCAACTTGGAAGAGAAAATATATGCTATGATAAATTAAAATCTTATTCAATGGTGAATCACTTATTTCAGAGTACAGGTATGTATTGGCTTATCTAAGTGGATGTGTGTGTAGTAACCTAAACACACCAGGTAATGATACTTTATGAATCTCTTTCACCATCATCAAGTATCATATCTGTTTTGCTAAGCAAAGACCTGAAGAAACAAGCACATACTCCAGATGTATTGATACAAAAGATTCCCCATAAGGAACACATCCAATTTGGATGAATCTATAAAAATAATACATTCCTTGTGAATGAGCAAAAGAATCCAATCATGGATCACCTTCGAAAGTGAAGTGAAAAGAATCCCAATATGGATAAAATCATGAAAAGGATCAAAGTAAAAGAATCCAATAAGGATCAGTGAAAATAAGATATCATAACTTAAGTGACCTGGTAAATCAAGTTGTGAAACAGTTCTACCATACATTACATGAGGATGGTTGATCATTCCATGCTTCTGTGTGTGAGGTACATTTTTGATCAGTTTGTATAGATATTTACTTCTAAAATTACTTTCTTAAAACTTCAAAACAAATAAAAAAGAAATTGTCTGTGTTGGTGCAGAAGTTATGCTATTGTATCTCAGCGTATGCAGATTCATGAAAGCATAAGAAGTCCAAGATCAGACAAACAATGGGAAGCTTGTATTATCTATGATATACAAGTCAATCCAAGCAAGAATTGACAACCCCAACAACTTCATAAGACACAACTCAATCAAAGACAGTTCTTTATAAAAATCTCTTTGTAGAAACATTAAGTTTTGATTCAAGTTAAAAATTTAATGCGGGTAAGTGCATTAGTTAATGCGGGTGAAGGTAACCCATGCATATAACCAATGCGGGTAATTATTTATGTCAATGAAGTATACATAAAAGTTTGAAGTGTTAAAAACCTATGTGGACAAAAGTGTTCTACCACATTTGCTTATGTGGTAAACTTTTGTACTGCCGCATTTCTTTTATACTCATCTGCATTTCTTGAATGTGGTTGACATCAACACTTTTCATGTGTATCAAAATGAATAAACAAAGTTCTTAATCTCTTCTGTTATGATGAACATCTATAAATGCAGACATCTTCATTGGTCTACCGCATTTGTTGAAATAAATATGGATAAAGGAATTTTACTCTACCACATTTGTTAAGGTGAACAAATGCTGACTAACTTTGTTTAGCCGCATTTGTTAAGTAAACAAATGTTGACTAACTTTGCTCAACCACATATGCTATAGTGAACAAATGTTGTTAAGTTTTTACTCTTCGCACTTGTAACAATACACATATGCTGATGAACAAAACCCTTCTGCATTTGCTACACTGATTTTAAAAATTGACCACATTTGTCATGAAACTTGTAATTTTTGTAAAATACATTAATTGACTATTTAAAGCCATTTCAAAAGGTCATTTAATACTTTTCAAATTTGAGAGACTTCATAGTGTGACGAGTGAATTTCACTGTTCTTCATCAATCATCATCTCCATCATCAAACCTATGTTCTTCATTCATTCTACCTAATTTGTCCTCTGTTTTGATTCACTACAACTGTAGTATCAAACAAAAGGTGATAATCTTTGAAATTTATGACCTAAAATGTCAGACTTTTGAACTTGTAATGAACTTAGAACCTTAGGTCAAAAATGGTGATTCAAAAACAAAGTTGGATTAAGAGATGATGATGATTTTCGATTGCAATGAACAAGTTAACTAAGAAGATAACAACAAACAAGTGATTTTCACTACCTTGTTCATTGCATGAATAGAGCATAACAAAAGATTGAAAATGTGAAAACAAATCTTGTTTCTAAGAATCAAAATAGGTTAAAAACAACAAAAATGATCACTCCAAGTATGAATAACAAAATAACAATGATTATTCATAATAACATCAAGTATATGTATAATTCCTATGGAACAGTACATATAATCATTCAAGTTTGACCATAAAAAGTGAAACTAAGAAATTTCACTTGATGTATGCTTTACTATCTATTAAGTATTATCAAATCTTCTAATTCATATGCCTCTAATGCAGGGTACATGGAAAATCTCACTTGGAGCAAGCTCCATAATGTCAGTGATTATCTTGACCCTGATGTACTCGAGGTAGAAGGTCTCAGAGATATGATTTGATTTATATCCACTACCAGAGTTGCTCATGCAATTACAGTTAGACCAATTATTTATGAGAGATTCATAAGGTCTTTTGGAGCACTGTTGAGGTAACAGAGATAGATGGTGTTAGGACTCTGTCCGGAAGAATCTTTGATGATCATACACTGGCTATTCTGAACAAACTATGAGACAGTGTCTGTAGTTTGGTGATGATGCCAACACTCCCTTAGAGCTTGAAGATGATGATATTACTACTTTCTTTGTCAACATTGGGTGTGAGGGAGGATATGAAGGCGAACAGATTGTAAAGTTGTTAGTTGACTTACAATGGAGGTTTCTCATTCATCGTTACCAACATTGTCTGTCAAAGAGAAAGTCTGGATGGAATGACATTCCAATGATCACCGCATCTGCTATATGTGCTTTATGCACAAATAAACCATTCATCATGCCTGCTTATGTGTTTAATTGTCTGGTTTCAAACATTCATGATGGGAGAAGAAATATGTTCCTGATGTATCCAAGATTCTTACAATGCCTCATAATGAATCTTTCCCTAACATTGTACTTGAAGGTATTGTGCTAAATATTCCTTATTATGATGCTAAGTCTTACAAGTACATCAAGAAGAGAGATCCTAGGAACTTTTACAGTGGAACCTTCATTCCCTTGTTGCCCTGGATGCTTCAGCAGATTAAACCAGAGGTATAAGAAGAAGAACAAGAGGCTCTTGTTGATGAGCCTGATCAAGAAAAAGAACAAGCTACTTATGATCATCAAACTATTAATGATCAAGCTATTGAAAGGGATGAAAGACAGAGGTCAGTGTCACCCTAAGTGGATGTAGGGGTGATCTTCTCACTGGACCTTCTATTCATGAAGCTAATTTAGCCTCACCATTTATTCCCACACCAATACCATCACCACAAAGAACACCAATCCTCTCACCGCAAGCACAACCCATCATTTCTCCATATATATCTCCTATACACTCACCCCATGTTTCACCGATCCATCACCTGTTCAAACATCTCCTTTTACTACTGAGCCTATTGAGTGTAGTGATTCTGCCAGCTCTACAGAGGAATCCAAATTATCATCTGATAAGGAGGATCATCCAAGACAGATGCTTGTTAGGCAAGTTGCTTATGAGGCTGTTCCATCATAAAGTTATACTGAATCAGGAGTAAACAAGCCTTATGAAAAAGATGAGTTGATTTCAAAGTTGCTACACAAAGTTGACCAGATGGAAAGACTAGTAAATAGAAGATCTTGTATCATTCAAGAAAGACTTCTAAAGTTGGATGAGAAAGGGAAGGAGTTGAAAAGTTTGAAAGAAAAGCATGAGGATTAGAAGAAAGAAAACGAAAAGGAGATTGAAAGTTTAAAGGTAGCTCTCCAACATTCAAGGGATGAAATAAGTGGTCATGTTGACACTTTAGCATCCAAACTATTGCTATGGAAGAACAAGAAGGAATGATTGAAGAACAAGCTAAAATCATCATAGACTTGCAGAAACAAATAGAATCTCTAAACAAGAGAGTCTCCGAGTTAGAGCTGCTTGTCATGATTAAAAGAGAAGTTGAAATGGAGAAAGATCATAAAGGAGAGAAAAGAGAAGAGAAAAGAAAAAGGGAAAGTGATAAATATGACAGTACTAAAAGTTCATCAGGGCAAAAATGGAGATATCTCCCCTCCTACCAAAAAGATGAAGTTCTCTGAGACTAAGAAAGAGGCATAAACTAGTGAATTAAAACATGAAGAACCTAGTATGGAAATGGTGACTTACAAAAGCAATCAAGAAGAAACTCACCCTGAGAAGACTGAATTCAGTGACATGATTGATGATCTTGATAGCTTTACTGAGGAAGACTTTATTATTAATGATGAATTTTGGAACTTCATTGGAGATCATAGACAAGCAGCCGAGCCTATAGTGATTATACCTCAATCTCCAGTCCTACTTGAGAAGGAATTTTAAGTCTTTAGATAGTACCTGTTGTGTCTCTCACTGAAGAACAAAAGGAGTTGATCAGAAAGTTATGTAAAGAACAACAGAAGAAAGAAGAATCAATAACTACTCCTGATGAAACAATATAGCCAACAGCTGAAAATGTGCCACAAGGAGCTGAAAGGGGTGGAATCTCTTATGGTCCAAGAATGCAAACCTATACCAGAAAGAGGTAATACTTATCTGAAAAGGAAAAGGGTAAAAAAACCAATGGTAGAGGATGAACCTATCAAGAAAAAGCAAAAAGATGACCGTATAAGCCTTGCAGCAATTGCTAAATTCTTAGAAGAAAATGAACAAGCAGAAGCCCAACTGAAGAAGAAGATTGAATTCATTGATCTTGAAGAAGGATAGATAGAGGTTGTTATATGGTTGATGAACCAATAGCTCATAAAAGCAATGTTAAGGAGGAGGCATCAATACAGGAGAAAGTAGAGAAAGCCAAAACTGATGACCTGATGGTGAAGGCAATGTTTTTGGGCAATCATGGGTATGACCCTGATGAGGTTTTTGGGATGACATATGAGGGTATGATAGTAGATGAAGAAAATATAAACAAACTACTAGACCCTACATATGAGACTATGTATGAAAAGACTCTTTCTACCAAATCTCCTAAATCTCCAGTATTCAAACTCTCTTCAAAGACCAAGCATCAATCAATGTATCATGATCCCTATAGTATGACTGACAGGGAAATGAAGGATTATATGTCTGAAAAAGGATACATAAAGAGAAAATTGGGCAATATGAAGACAAATTCCCTAAGGACTGCTATCCTTATGACGATTAATGAGAAGAAAGAGAGGCTAAAGCAACTTGAAGAAGATATTATAAGCAAAACGCCTAGAAAAAGAGTGCTTGCACAAGATATCCAGCTTACCCACAAGGATCATGACTCTCTAGCACCTATTCTACACAAGAATCTAGAGTGGTTTGCTGAGCCCTCTCAATTGAAGCTTCAAGAAGGGCTCACCACTGCTGAGATGATTAAAGGTGTGTCTACTCCAAAAGGCAAAACTGATCAGAAGATAATTGCCTGGAAGTATGACAGTGACTAGAACATGTTCATGGTTAAGAGGATTTCAGGTTTAGTTCAATTCTTCACAAACTACTCTGCTCTGGTGAACTCCCTGGAAATCCATGATCTGAAAAAACTAGCCAGTTTAGAGTTGATTAGTCACATGGTTATGTTCAGGGGTTATGAGTTTGAAGATATTCTGAGGATGTTTAAAAGAATAGACAACTTCAAATCTCTCAAGGCTATCTGCATGAGGAAAGATAGATCCTTTGTCAACCCCTTCGAGAAGAAAAGAACAAAACCAGCTGAAGAAGTAGTATTCCCTCAGGTCAAGGTGAAGCCTACTAAATCTTTAAAAAGAAAGTTGGTAGCTGGAACTTATTCCTCCAAACCAATCTCAAATGTCTATTATGATGAAAAGACATATGAGTTAGTGATTGAAAGAAGATGGGGAGGAAAAGAATGAGCTAAAATCAGGTTGTTTAGTGGATATGAGGTGAGATTGTTAGATGAATCCTATATCCACTACATATACACAAGGCATTTCAGAGAGATAAACAATAAAATGATAGAAGAAGATATGCATTTATTTCTGAAATGTATAAAGATTCTAAAGATGGCATTTGATAGAATCAATGTCAAGAGGGAGTAGAGGAAGAAGAAGAAGACTCCTCCATAATTAGGGAATACTTTGAAGTTAGAGGAGGATGTGGATGGAGCTCTGTTGATTCATAGAGATGGGTTGTCTACAGTGTCAATATGGGAACCCGTTTCTTTAAAGAATCTGCCCATAAAAGCCATCTACATAATGAGTCAGATGAAGATCCATGTGTTAAAAGAGAGAAGATGTCTAATGCAAATGACTTTGTCAAGATGATAAAGGCCATTCTAGATCCATCTCAGGCAGAATCTCATATTCCTCCGCAAGAGCTAACAGAATCTTCCCAACCTTAAGCACCATCAAACCCTTGAAGAACATAGTTGTATAATCCTTAGGGGGAGTGTTGTTTGACCTTGAAAGGATCATACATGCCAATTCAAGTAATGTGTTGATGGTTGTTATGTTGGAAATCCCACAAGTCCAAGAACCAATGCGGATGAAGAATCTACAAAGAAAATAGAAGACAAGTGTCAGCTAATCGCATTTGTAAATACGGATGAACATAGAACAAATGCTGACAAGTGTTTGTTCTTTCGCATTAGCAAATGTGTATAGCCGAAACAAATGTTGACAAGTATTTTGTACATCCACATTTACTAATGTGGATGTCTGGAATCAAATGCGCATAAGTGTTTGCTCATCCTATCACACCCCGGGCCCATGTAGGGTGGGACGTCATAGACTAGCAATACATATGGCAGCGGAAACAAACCATCATACAAGCACAAAAGGAGAGAACAACACATGGCATTTAAAGTTTAAAAGAAACCGGGGCTAGTAGTAGGTCCAACCCCCGAATGAAACGTACATACAACACTAGTCAAAATTTTAAAGTCTAAATGGTCACGGTGCTAGGTCAAATGTTTGTTTTTAAAGTATATTGTTAAAATGTTTTTAAAGTCAATTAAGCCAATGCCATGGTCATGGTGCTAGTCTAGGTCTTCAACAACTGCTAGATTCCCTTCATGGATTACCTGAAACATGCTCAAAGAGAAATTGTGTCAACTAAAAAGTTGGTGAATTCAAGTGCTTAATGTTTAAAAACAAAAGGATTCAATAGAATTCACATTTGAATTAAAATAATCAATGATTCACTGTTATAGGGGATCACAATCAACCCTGCACTCAGTCCCGCTAGCCTCTTCAAAAGTTATGTTTTACCGGTTAATCTCGAAGGAAGAACTGAGCCTCAAAATAGTGGACCATACCTGCCAGATGGTTCACCTAGTATCTTATAAAAACTTGTCACATGCCACAAACGACCCTACAAGATCTCAGTTAGTTTGAGTCTTAGGAAAGAATATATGATTTACTATGTTAGATCATCAATATAAGTTAGTTTGAGTCTTCCAAATGATTATTAGTCCAAGAGGTTGATTTAGTGAAGTTTAGCAAAATTTGCAGTTTAGTCCTCCAAGTTTCCAAAATTTACAATTTCTACCGCAAAGTTTGTTTTCTTGCATTTATTGACTTTTATGGCCAAATATTAGGTTCTTGAAGTTAAGTAACTTATTTAAGTAAGTTTACTCTAAGTTTTCAGATTTTAGGTCCGGGTTTTATATTTTTATGTCTTACATTACCGGTTACGGTAAAGCCGAAGGTTTTTAACGGTTAAGTGTTGATTTCCATATTTTTATTCTTAGGTCCATTAAATTTTATTTTAAGGAATTTAAATATGTTTTTAATCTGTTAAAAGTATATTTCAAGCTCCTTTTCGTTGAAAGTCTAAATTTCAAGTTTAACCCGTTAAAACATATTTTTACCCGTAAACGACCTTTAAAAGCTTGTTTGACCAATTCTTCAACACCTTTAAATCTTATAGCACTTAACTTACTGAAATAACATGGTTTCCATGGGTTTTGGTTTTATACCATTTTTCATTATTTAAGTAAATTTGTTTCAAAGTTCTTTGCTTTATGTACGTTTTCTCATTAATTTATTCAAAGTTCTAATTTTTGAATTCAAAGTTCTTATCTTTAAGTTAATCAAGTCTTATTGTTAGACACTTTACACATATTCAATATGTAGACGACTTTACTTATCATTACACAATAAAGGTAGCTAAGACCGATATATTAACTTGTTTTGATTGATTATCCACCAGATCCATGTCTCCATTCTTGTTTTCTTAGAATGTTTTGGGCAACTCTTGATATTTATAATACTTGCTGGAATTTTCAAAATCCTAAGATTTTTCATCTAAATATAGACGGGGCATGAGATTATGTTGCATTTGTTTCAACTTTCATAAATCATTTTTATATAAAGTCCTAGATCCTGAAAATTTTCATAACACATCGTGACATTCAGTTGGTTTTATTTTAACTTTCCGGAATCTTTTTTAGATAATTTTCTAAATGCTTTCATATTATATTTTTAGCTCAATATTTATAGACTCATATAAATAGCTATTGGTTTATAATTTAAATATTATATGCAAAATTTTATGGTAGCTAATTGATTACAAACACAAATTTTGTTATTTTAGCCTTGATATATAGTTGATATTGTCTTCCTTTTATCACTAACTTCTTTTATATATTTAACACAACGAGTGGTCAAATTTGAAGGGTAAAAATACAATATTTTTTTTAAAAGAGGAAGATCGTTTAAATAAGACAGTTACTTTATATTTTTTAATGTCTTTTCTTTTTTTTCTAGTCCAGAACACTTTCTTAACCCTTTTTGAGCCTGGAATACTCTTTAATATGGTTTAAGTCCAAGTTTTCTTATTTTAAGTCATTTTACCACTTTCGGGTCCCTAAATATGACCAAATTGCTTAGAAGTCTAAGACTTTATTATTTTCAGCCATTAACATCTCATCATACACCCAATATAATCCAAAACCTACTAAAATTAATGCCTAACTCATGGGTTCAACAACCAACTTATGGAAAAGATGGAAACTTAAAGATTACACCATTTTCACCCGTTACACATGTGTTAAAACGTTTTAACTTGTGATTAAACATTACCCAAACCTTTTGTAACTTTAAATCAGGTTATTAGGAGGTTAGAAAACTGATTTTGAGCAGGTTACATGCTTAGGTTCAGAAGATTACAAGTTGTGCAAGATGGATGGTGTAATAACACCCAAAAAGAGGGTTTTCTAGGTGTATATCGGATTACACCTATAGAATGACTTATGTAACAATTGAGATACCTTAAACAACGTTAAAAGCTCAACAAGAATAAGGTAATAGCAGTATACTTCTGTTAGAACAAAAAAAGTAAGGTTTTTGGTGGAGAAAAGAAAAATAACACATGACATAGCTTGTTTCGGGTAAGATGAAGCTTACTCTTTATAGGTTTCACAATTTGGAGAGTGTGGAGAGACAAAAAAATCTGGAAAGCTTCGAGCAAGGGCTGGAGAAGTCAAAAGTGGTGAATCCGTGTATCAAAAGCTCCCAAGGTGGCACCCTCTTGCAAGTTTGATGCTTTACCGATGATAGAATGGTGTTGTTCTTCAAAAATGGGTTGGAAATGGTCATGGAATCCGTGAGTGTGTGTGTGTTTTCTGGAGGAAGAAACCGAGAGAGAAGAGAGAAGGAGAGAATGAGAGGAGTGTGTTTGAGTCTTGCATGTAATAGGAGTAGATGGTAGAGGTGATGGTGTTTAGTGGAGAAGAGAGGATGTGATAGGTGGAGAGTGGGTGAAGGGGGCGGCCGATCTTGGCCTTTAGTGGAGGGTGTTTTGATTAAAATTTAAATGGTAAATAATATTATGTAGTGTAGTATTTTGGGTGATAGTTCTAGTTAGTTGTTAAATATTAAGTATGTATATGTATGCTTTAACCCGTTAATTATGTGTGTATGCACATATTTAAATTGTTTCAATTATGACTAAATTTTGCAAGGGTGACTAATTGACTTTCTCGGAACACTAAGTTTTCCAAAGCTAAAGCTTGAACTAGTTAAATCATCACAAAGGCACATGATATAACGAAAATGGTAACAACAATCAACAATAATAATAATGCTACTAATAATATTGATAATGATATTAACATTAATATTAATTGAATGGGTAATGGTGCATGTTGATAAGGTTAGAATTATGACCTAGAGGTTGGTTGTCACATTCTCCTACCGTTTAGGAAATTACGTCCCAAAATTTTAGCTTCGATTAGATTCGGAACGGGTGGGTTTGAAGAGGTGCGGATAACTCTTTCTCATTTCATCTTCTCATTCCCAGGTGAACTCAGGTCCTCGATTAGAATTCCATCTTACCTTGACCTTGGCTATGCGACTTCATCTGAGTTTCATGACAAGTCGGTCAGTGATCTCTATGGGCTCTTCCACGAAGTTCAACTTGTCAGTTATCCTAGCTTCTTTCAATGGTATCTCCAAGGTCTTGTCTATGATGCACTTCTTTAGGTTTGACACATGGAAGGTGTCATGTATGTAACTTAACTCTTGAGGTAGCTTTAATTTATGTCACGAGACTAACTCTTGCTAGTATCTCAAATGGTCCAATGTATCTCAGGCTTAGCTTTCCTTTCTTTCCAAACCTCACGGTCCCTTCCATGGTGCCACTTTTAGCATTACCCTGTCACCCACTTGAAATTCCAAAAGATTTCATCTTCTGTCAGCCTATTTCTTTTGATGGTCCCTGGCTGCCGTCAAAAGCTCCTTGATTTTAAATATCTTGTCGGTGGTATCCAACACGATGTCGGGTCCCATTACTTGGATGTCACCAATCTCATTCCAGCTCAATGGTGATCGACATTTCCTACCATATAGGGCTTCATATGGAGCTGCCTTTATACTTGCGTGGAAACTATTGTTATAGGAGAACTCTACCAAAGGAAGATGATTGTCCCAGTTCCCACCAAAGTCAATCACGCAAGCTCTTAGCATATCTTCTAGGGTTTGAATAGTCCTTTCACTCTGACCATCAGTTTGTGGGTGGTATGCAGTGCTTAGATCTAAACGGGTTCCAAAGGCTTGCTTGAGTGATCTCCAGAAACGTGAAGTGAAGCGGCTATCACGATCCGAGATGATTGACATAGGCATACCATGCCTGGTCACTATTTTATCGATATATAGTTGAGCCAGCTTCGTTAGGTCCTAGTCTTCTCGAATCGGCAAGAAGTGAGCTGATTTAATTAGCTTATCCACTATTACCCAAATAGCATCATGACCCCTAAAAGTTCTGAGTAGCTTTCTGACGGCATCCATTGTGACGCTATCCCACTTCCACTCTGGAATTTCGAGCTATTAAAACGTCCCTGATGGTTTTTGATTTTCAGCCTTCACCATGGCGCATGTCAGAAACTTGCTAACATAAACGGCGATGGATTTCTTGATCCCAGGCCACCAGAAAAGTGTCTTTAGATCTTGGTACATCTTGTAATTCCAAGGTGAACCGAGTACCAAGATTTGTGGGCTTCGTCGAGGATTACCTCTCTATTTCCCCGTGCTTTGGTACCCACGTTCTCCCTTCATATTTATACATACCCTCGTTGTTCAGCTCCAATCGCTTTTCCATTCCTGTCAACTTTCCCCCTGCTAGTTTATCTTCCTTTAGCGCTTCGCCTTGTGCTCTCTTTAGTCTTGAGATAAAGTTGGTGTACACACTCATCCTTAAGGCATGGCCCCGTAAGGGTTTTTCTCTTTCTTTCCGGCTCAAGGTATCTGCCGCTACATTGGCCTTGCTAGGATGGTAGCGTATTTCACATTTGTAGGCATTCAGTAACTCGGCCCATCTTCGATGGCGCATGTTTAGCATCTTCTGATCCAGAATGTGCTACAAACTCCTATGGTCAGTGTAAATAATGCACTTCGTGCCATAGAAATAATGCCTCCATATTTTGAGTGCAAACACCACAACACCCAGTTCTAGATCATGCGTTGTGTAGTTCTTCTCATGATCGTTTAGTAGTCTCGATGCATAAGCAATTACTTTGTTGCGTTGCATTAGCACACATCCTAGTCCATGACGCGAGGCATCGCAATAGACCACGAAATCCTCAACTCCTTCCGGGAGAGCGAGGATAGGTGCACAACACAAATTTTCTTTGAGTGTTTCGAATGCTTCATTCTACTCTTGTTCCCACACAAAGGTAGTGTTCTTCTTTGTTAGAGCAGTCAATGGTTGCATAATGCGCGAGAAGTCTTTGATAAACCTTCTATAGTATCCTGCCAATCCAAGGAATTGCCTTATCTCGGTAGGGGTTTCAGGAATTTTTCAGTCCTTAATTGCCTCAATCTTAGAAGGGTCAACTTGAATCCCATTTTCAATTACCATATTCCCTAGAAATTGGATTTCTCGCATCCAAAATTCATATTTAGAGAACTTGGCATATAATTGTTCATTTTTTAGCAACTCAAGAATCAATCTAAGGTGTTTCTCATGCTCTTCTTTACTACAGGAGTTGATCAGAATGTTGTCGATAAACACGATCACGAACTTGTCAAGATACGGGCGAAATACAGGGTTCATGAGATCCATAAACGCCGCTGGTGCGTTAGTCAGTCCAAAGCGCATGACTAGATACTCATAATGTCCGTATATTGTTTTGAAGGACATTTTGGGTATGTCTTCTTCTTTTATCTTTAGCTGATGGTATCCCGATCTTAAATCTATTTTAGAAAAGTAACTAGCTCCATGTAGTTGATCGAATAGGTCGTCTATCCTTGGGAGAGGGTAATGATTCTTTATAGTCAGCTTGTTTAGCTCCCGGTAATCAATGCACATATGTAGGGTTCCATCCTTGTTCTTCACAAATAAGACCAGTGCACCCCATGGAGAAACACTCGGTCAAATAAATCCCTTGTTGAGTAGTTCTTGGATCTGTAGCATAAGTTCCTTCATCTCGGGAGGGGCGAGTCGTTATGGTGCCTTGGCTACTAGTGCAACACTAGGCAATAGGTCTATCTAAAACTCGACTTGTCGGTTCGGAGGGAGTCCCGGTAGATCTTTACGAAACACTTATGGATATTCATAAACCACTGGGATATACTTAATCTTCTTCCCCTTTTTAGCTTTCATTACGTAGACCATGAAAGCTGGACATCCCTTCTTAAGGCTCTTGGTAGCTTTCAAATTTGATATTATAGGCCATAGCGTGTCACTTCCATCACCACAAACCACTAGCACTTTCCCTTGGCTCAACGGTATTCTAAGCAGCCGTTCATCACACACAATTTTGACTCTATGCTTAGCCAGCCAATCCATACCAACAACCATATCAAATCCTCCTAACTTAATAGGCATCAAGTTTATCTTAAATGTGCTACCTTCTAGATTCATTAAACAACCCTTGATGACTTCATTAATTTCTATAATGTTACCGTCAGCTGATTCTAAGGTAAAAGGATTAGTCAGGGTACATGCACTCAAGTCAATCAAAGGCCTAAAAGAGCTAGAGAGAAAACTAGCAGTTGCTCCAGTATCAAATAAAACGGTAGCAGGATGGTTGTTTATAAGGAACGTACCGTTGACCACATCAAGCTCCTTGCGAGCATCGGCTGGCTCCATCACGAATGCTTGTCCCTTAGGCTTGTTAGGTCTGGTCTCCTTATCTCTTCCCAGTTTAGGACACTTGTTCCTCATGTGCCCAAGATCTCTATATTCATAGCATTGTTTACCCATCACATACGTACAATCCTTAATTAAATGACCTGGTCGTTTGCCAGGGAAGCTAGGCAATGGGTTGCAATCCCCTTGATGATGCATATTGCACTTGCTGCAGAACGGGCTCATACCTGAGTATAGCTTCCTTGTCCTCCCACCTTGGTCATTGTGCCTCCCACCTTCTAAGCTCTTCTTGCTTGACCCGCTACTACTGCCAATTGCTCTCTTCACATCAAACCATTTCCTTTTCTCACTCATCGACTTCCTTTTCTCTTCAGCCCTGGTTGGCTCAGTCCATCATACATTTTTCACCTTGGTGGCATCCAGTGGTTGTCATATGGATGGTGGTGGAGTGGGTCAATTGACGAAGGTGCAGGTGTCAAAATCCTAACAGGTGGTGGAGGAGGAGGTGGCATCCTAAAGGAGACTGAGGGACCTGACCTTGCACTCTTGCGTGGGCAAGTGATCACACGTGCACCCCTATCCCCGATAGGTGGGATAGGTGAGTGGGTAGGAGCTACTACATGAGGTGAGTGGGAGCACGTCCGGCTCCTAGAAGGGGATGTCGAGGAAGAGTCTTTTGACAGCTCAGTGTCATCGGGTGTGACGGATATCCATCCCGGATATCCGCATCTCCTCATATACTCCTCGTACTCCATTCGCAGTGTCGCCTTCTTAAGGTTCCCAACTGGTGCACTCTCGTTAGTGGGGTATGTCGGTTCCTTACCCTTGTCGGCTATAGTCCTAAATATCCTGCAAGGAATATCATTAGTAATTTGGTTTCTCATAGCTCATGATGGTAATAATAATAGTACTTATGGTAGTGCTTTATCAATCCCTTCTTCCGAGAGTAAAGTGCTTTACGAATGAAGAATTTATAAGCTTCGGAAGTAGATCTGATAAATTATCAATCCCTTCTTCCAAGACTAAAAATTCTTCCAAGAAGAAGATTTCCTTTGGAGAAATTTTGCTTTGGAAGATATATGAAACATCTTCCGAGGGTTAATTTAAGAATCTATACATAGAAAAATTCAGAGAAAACTTTTTTGTAACAGGTCTTAGATTGTTTTGACAAATGACATTGATTACTTGTAAAGGTTTTCAAAGGAGATAGACTAATCAATGTTTATCATCCCAATAGCTGTAGTGAGATAGTTAAATCTTTGTTCATCAAAGGCTTTGGTGAACAAGTTAGCATATTGTTTATTTGAATCAACTTTGATTAGCTTAGTCATATTTTTCTTATGAATATCTCTTATGAAATGATACTTGATGTCAATATGCTTTGTCCTGGAGTGCTTCACTGGATTTTCAGTAATGGAGATAGCACTATTGTTATCAATGTGGATAGGAGTGCTCATGAAGTTGAATCCATAGTCCAGCATCTAATTCTGAATCCACAGCAGCTAAGCATAGCAACTTATAGCAACAATGAATTCAACTTCAGTAGTAGATGTAGAGACAGAGGATTGCTTCTTGCATTGCCATGAGATAATCCTTCCACCAAGAAATTGTCATCCACCTAATATTGATTTCTTGTTGATGTTGTAGCAACCATAGTCATTATCAGAATAATCATAGAGATTAAAATTATTGTTCCTTGGATACCAAAGGCCTAGTTTTGGTGATCCTTTAAGGTATCTAAAGATTCTCTTTGAAGTAACTAGGTGAGACACCTTTGGAGCGGCCTGATATCTTGCACAAATGCATGTGACAAACAAGATATCAGGCCTACTCATAGTGAGATACATCATAGACCCGATGATTGCCTTATACTGATGCTGATCAGTATCCTCCCCCTTAGTGTCAGGACATAGATTATGATTTCTGGGTATGGGTGTCTTGTTTAGCTTACAATCTTTCATATCAAATCGTTCTAAGATGTCAAATACGTATTTAGATTGATTGATAAAGAACCCTTCCTACATTTGTTTTACCTGAATTCCAAGGAAGAAATCCATCTTGCCCGTGGAACTCATCTCGAATTTCTTCTTCATGATGCTCTCAAAGTCTCTGCACATTTGGTCATTTGAGGAACCAAATATGATATCATCAACATAGACTTGGACGAGCAAAATGTCTTTCCCAGACTTCTGTATGAATAAAGTCTTGTCAATGGTGCCTCTAGTGTATCCATTTTTTAGGAGAAATTGAGACAAAGTTTCATACCACATCCTAGGTGCTTGGTGTAACCCATATAGAGCTTTATCCAACATGCACACATAATTAGGATGCTATGAATCTTCAAATCCTAGAGGTTGACACACATAGACTTCCCTATCTATATCCTCATATAGAAATGCACACTTGACATCAAGTTGATAGACAATAAGATTCTTGGATGCAACATAAGCAAGAAAGATCCTCACTACCTTAAGTCTTGCAACTAGTGCAAATATATCAGTGTAATCAATTCCTTCCTCTTGGGTGTATCCTTTAACTACCAGTCTTGCCTTATTATTGATTATCAAGCCTCTATCATCTCTATTGTTTCTAAAGACCCATTGATGCTTATTGGTACGTGACTAGATGGTAGCGGACATAGGTTCCAAACCTTTTGTCTTTTGAATTGAAGCAATTCCTCTTACATTGATTCAACCTAGCTACTATCCTTTAAGGATTCTTCTACTTAGTTGGGTTCCATCTAATACAAAAAGCATGAGTACAAACAAACATTCCCATTATGAGTTTGTCCTCTTGTTCTCACACCTTTAGAGACTTCTCCTATGACGTTCTCAGCTAGATGAGTGTTGTGAATCCTGAGCCTAGGAATCAGCTCTCGTTGTAAAGATAGATCCAATTTGGACATACTTTGCTCAGAATCTTGAACACTTAAACCATCTGTTGTTTCAAACTCATTCAATAAGGACAATTAGAATGAATGGGTAACACCATCATCATCTGTGGGTTGTGAAGCAGCATTGATAGCTTCCTGTTCCTTCAAGATGCTACTTCTATCAGCTTGGTGTTGTGTAGTGTCACTAGATGAGTTTTGAGGCTCACTAGGTGGACCACTGGTTGAAGCTCTGCTATTTTTAGAAATAGTTATGCTGTCAAATCTTAAGATAGTAAGAGCTTGATCTTCAGCTACTCTTGGAGAACCTAAACAAGGTATGGGTAACTTAAACAGTTGGTCATCATCACAGTCACTTTGAGTACCTGTTCCAGCTGAAACATTCTCACACGATAGATTAGAATAGTTGGGTAACAATTCTAAATCAAAAATATAATGAGGGCGATTCCCCCTAACACAAGGAGTGTGCTCATTGACAACAATGTTGGATGATTCCTTAAATTGTTGATTTTGATGTTATAAACTCTATAAGCAATAGAGTTAGAGGAATATCCAACAAATATTGCATCATCCGACTTTTTAGCAAATTTTGCCAAATTTTCCTTTGTGTTAAGTATGGTACACCAATTGCAAAGGGACCTTAGAAAGACAATGAATGGTGTCCTCTTGTTCCATAGCTCATAAGGGGTTTTTCCATATGGCTTAACTACAAGAATTATGTTTTACACATAGCATGCAGTGCTTACTGCCTTTGCCCGGAATGTTAGAGGAAGCTTGAATGAGCTAACATGGTCCAAATAGCCTCAATTAGTGTCTTGTTCCTCCTCTCAGTAACATTATTTTGTTGAGGAGTTCTGGGAGCACTGTAATATTTGACAATCCCTTTTGAGTTACAGAATTAGTCAAGAACAGATTCTTAAACTCAATCCCTTGATCACTTCAAATTAACTTAACCTTGTGATCAATTTGATTTTCAAATTTAAGAATAAAAGATATTATCATTTCAGTGGTTTCATCGTTAGTTCTTATAAAGAAGACCCATGTAAATCTGGTAAAAGCATTAACAATCACAAGGCAGTTTGATTTCCTTTCAATGCTCATTATACTTGTGGGACCAAATAGATCCATGTGCAATATGTGTAATGGAGTGGTGATAGAGTTAACAACTTTGGATTAATGAGATGCTCTGTGTTGCTTTCCTTTCACGCATGCAACACAATTATATTTGAAGAAAAATTCCTTTTTACGCAAACCATGTACCAAGTTATTTTTAACCAATTTATTCAAGGTTTTAAAATTGACAAGACACATACGTTTATGCCATAGTGTTGACTCATCACCATCAGCTTTGGAAAGAAATCATGATAGTTCATCCAGTGGGGAAGCATTGTTCATAACTAGCTTGTACATATCCCCTTTCCTAGAAGATCTAAGAAGTACCAATTCCTGAGGAATGGTCATCCCGGGTTTAAGGATAATGCAGTCATGTTCTGTGAAAAGCATTTGATGTTTTTGATCACAGAATTTAGAAACACTTAATAGGTTGTGTCCAAGCTGTTTGACAAAGTGTACTTTGTCAACTTTTAACTTGTCGTTGGATACACTTCCTCTGCCAAATATATATCCTCCAGCCTCACCTCCAAATTGAACAGGACCTCCATCAAAATGCTGAAATTGTTAAAGGAGAGATATGTTCCTTGTCATGTGCCTGGAGCATCCACTGTGTACAATCCACACATTATTGTTCTAGTCATATGGATGTCCCTGCACATAAGTTGAAAAAGTTAGTTTTTTTAGAAACCCAAGACTTGTTGGTCTTGGGCTTTTCCAATGACAATGATGATATTGTACCAAAATTTAAGCATGGGGTTCAATAGGTGTTTGTGAAGAAGAGGCTTGGGCTGTTACATCTTCTTTGATCTTCCATTCCATCCCTTGGTTGATCATTCATGATGAGCTTGATGAAGATTTAGCAGAATGACATTCTTGCAAAGCTTCTTTCTTATTAGAAGAAGTCTTCACTACCTTTTCTTCCAAAGCAGTCTTCTTCTAGGATGGTTTCAAAGGGAGACACTTGTTCTTTCGAGTCCCAAAAACTTTAACTTTTGAAGCCAATTTCCTATCAGAAGAAAAACTTTCTTCCAAAAGCAACCTTGCTTCGGAATCAAGCTTTCCCTTTTTCATCACTTGAGCCATATGATAAGGTCCAAATGACAAACTTTCACTAATTGCTTCTCTTTTAACATTGTTTGCATAATGTGTGCTAGGAAGGTTGTAGTAACAATCTTTTGCAATTTGGTTTTGTAGACCACACATTATGCAGGCAATGTTAGTCTTCTGGGAACTTGAGGACTGTTGTTACATGTTTTTCTTGTCTTCATCAGCAGTTTTCCCATGGTCTTCTAATCTTTTTATTGGATAGGTATGCTGGTACAACACACCTTTCTAGTATCAGAAGTTACCACCACCTAGAATCTAGTTTATATGAACACACCCTTTTGTTTTGGGTCAATCTTCAGCTTAGATTCAACCACCTTCTTGGCAGTTTTCCTGGCTGCTTTAGCCCAACTTCTTCTAGCTTTGGTGGTTAGCGGTTGATCATCACTGGAAGAGGGGTCTGGCTTACTTGGATCTTCCTTGTGATGGTTTCCAAAGTTGCATCACTCTTTGAATCATAGGAAGCTGGGTCAGCAGATGGAACCACTTGCTCTGTAGTACCATACCTTGGTTGTCTAATAGACTCATAAGAGTGTGGTGGAGCAATTTCATTGGTTCCCATCCATCCTTTGCTTTAATTACAAAGTTTTGAGTGAGAGGATGATGCACGAATAGCTAGGAAGTCTTGCTCTAAGATAGCATGCTTCCTAGCTTGAGCCTCAGATATGACAAGCTAAGCTTGAGCCTTAGTCAATTTGGATATTACATCATTGATTTGAGTCTTGTAGTTTGTATTTTCATGTTTTAACAATGATATAGTTTTCTCTAACTTATTAATTTTCCTTTGATAGTCAGATTCAGCCCTTTTCAAATCAGATTTTAAGATATTTATAGACTCAATATAAGATTTAATTTCCATATTGTAGTTCTGATATAACTTAACCTTAGCAATACAAGCTGGAGTACAGAGATGTTCATATACCTTGGTGTCATCTGTTCTAGCCATGAGTGCTTGAGCAA
Organism: Flaveria bidentis; assembly: GCA_018326385.1. NCBI lineage: Eukaryota > Viridiplantae > Streptophyta > Magnoliopsida > Asterales > Asteraceae > Flaveria > Flaveria bidentis. The sequence continues at coordinate 22,252 of BJCM01099614.1, forward strand.
GAGTCACATCCTATACCATAAAGCTCTAGTCAACTTCTTGAGCTACAGCGGTTGTTTCAGTTGACTTCCCAGTGGCTTTAGGTGTAGAGGGATGTGAGGAGGCGTGAGAGGTTCCCGGATTTGACTTAGGAGCCTTACATTCCCTTGTAATGTGACCAAGTTGGTTACAGTTGTAACATTTGGCCTTTTTTTAGTCAAACCCAAACTTGCTGCTAGTTGGGTTTTGAGGGAACTGCCTTCCAGTTCTTTTGAAGTACTTATTTGCTCGATAAGTCAGCAAAGCCATTTGTTTGACTATTTCCACATACTCCACATCATCCGGACTGAAGCACTCTAGATCATCAAAGCAGTACTAATGATCACTAGAGTACCCACTTCTAAAGACAAAGGCGCAGTTTTCTTTAAAAGAACCTTGCTGAGCCTGTTAAGACCTTGGAGTCTTAGGAAATATGATGTAGGGTCCTGAAGAACAGGATGGCTACTGAGAATATGTCAGGTACTGCTGAGCTTGGGGGTCCTAAGCTATAGGACCGGTGAAGGGTGGTCACTTACAACACAAAAACACAAAGAGGAGAGTAACTTAACTTAATCAAACAATGAGACTGGATTAACGACAAGAGATGGTACAAATAACACAAGAAAGTAAGAGACAGAACAAGAGAACAAGATACACAAGGAGATGGTTTTCAAGATTGGAGTATATTGCTTTATTAAGTTCTATTACAAGTGTTATAAAGCATAAAAGAAAGCTACAAGTACTTGAGATACATATACTACATGCTACAGCCGGCCATACTTTGAAGGCCAGCTGGATACAATTGACTAGACACAAAACAAAATCAATTGTAGAGTCAAAAGGCAGATTGCCTTTTGACTTGTGACTATGACATGCCATAGCTCACATCCTAATATATTACAAAAAGGATAAAGTAAATGAATTAGAAAGTTACAGACTCAAGAACTCAATGTACGGTTACCAAAAGCATGGACCTTTTCACCAACTTATGAAAGTTGGTGACTTTACAGAGTTGCAACAGAAAGGGGTCCAGCTTTATGGAAAAGTACATCAGATAAAGCATGTGTGCTAAAAGTCTTCGGAAGAAATCGGTCTTTAAGTGTTAGCTTCGGAAGACTTTGTCTCTGAAGCTTCAAAAGACTTCATCTTTGGCTTTGGAAGATATTGGTCTTGGCTTTAGAAGATTTCACACTAGAATATTTATGTTACTTGTGTGAAACTTCCGAAGCATTCTTCTTTAGTACTCATGTGCATGCATGAAGGAGAGACTTTGGGTGTTTGGGTTTAATTAGTCTCTTCATATAATCTCTACAAACTCCCCCTAGGCTGATGCTACCAAAACACTTGAAGACTTTAGAAATTTACAGTCCTCATTAGAATAATGACCATCCCTTTCTTCATGAGATGATCAGGATCCCTCAGACTGTCAAAGTGTCTCCTCATATCAAAGAGATCACGTAGAGGCAGATTGAACATGTCTTGCCAAGTGTAGATGTCTTCAATGCCTTGATCTCTAATGACATGCCATCTTTTTGGATTTGTGGTGTATGTCAGGACAAGATAGGTCTTCCTGATGCTAGAGGAGCTGTTTGAGTAGGAGTTGATGTAGCATCCACTGGCTGCACATCCTCAGGATGTTCTAACTCATCCAGAGGTTCAGAAAAGGATGTAGCATTCTTCTTCTTTGGCTTTTGCTTTGAAGCCATCCTGTTATTTCACTTTGTTCCTTTTAACTGAGAAGACTGGCCTGTAGCACCTGATTGATCTTCTTTGTCTTTCTCAGTTGGGTCTTCCTCTCTCACAGGTTCAGAAGGAGAAGGAGTCTGACCCTGCTGTGGATCAGAAGATGAAGCTTGCTGAGATTCAGCAGGAGGTTCAGGTTTTGTTGTCTTAGGTTGTTCAACCTTCACCTCCACTTCAGGTGGAGCTTGACTTGGAGGGGAGTGTAAGTCAATCAGCTCTCCACTCTTTATTTTCTGCTTGATCACCCTGATATGCTCCTCCATAGTGGATAGAGACATGGGGCCAAGTCTCCTTCTGGAGAATCCATATAGCATCAAGAATCTCATCATCCTCTGCATGTCTGCAGACTTCTTCATGCTCTTCTAGATGATGGCTCTTGACTTAGCAGCTTCTTCCTTTAGTTTCATTTTGGTTGTCTTTCTTTCCTTGACTATCTCCAATTCAAGTCATTTGAGATACTCAAACTCAACATAGTCATAGGATAAGGGAAGAAGTGCTTCTGCCTGATAGAGGTCTGTGGCACTCAGGTAGTTGATCATCTTGATCCTGCCTTCTTCTTTTTCTACCTGAGGTTCTTGTTGAACCATATCCTTATGTGTAGTACTTTCTTGAACTGGGAAAGAGTAGGCACATGCTTATATAATCTTTTCTTTCTTCATTCTTCTTTCATTTGAACCAGTAGCACAACATCTTCTGCCTCTTTCTTCTCCTTTGACCTTTCCATGCCAACCATTTCATTTAATTCCTCTAAGGGGAGAGAAATGACATTATCAGTGTCATAGTTCCTGGTCTGCAAGTAATTGATCCTGACTATCCTTAACTCATCATCCTAAGTGTTTGGTCTGGGGGCAGCCTTGATTGCACTTTCTATGAGTCTTGCAGACCCAAAAGAGGAACTTTCTCCCCTCAGCTTCCTTTTCCTCTCTCTCTCTCTCTCCTCTTCCTCAATCTCCTCAGATGTCATCTTTCTTTTCCCTTTGTCACTCACAAACCTTTGTGACTCAGGGTGGAGAGAGCTTTGGCCTTCATTGCTTGATGTAACTTCTAAGCTCTGGCCAGAGAGAGGCTGAGAAGCACCTTCACCAGTAGGTGTCTCAAAAAGGGTATGGATCTCTATAGCAGTTGATGTTGATAAGACAGGGCTCTCAGGTTCTACCACTAGGCCTTCAGTCAAGGTTTCGCCTATGAAACTAATCTTAGGGTCTGCCTCAACATCCAGTTGATCAATGGCATTGCCTAATTTCCTTAGTCTTCTTCTGAAGCTGAACTCTACAGTGATCCTGTCTTGGATTCTTTGAGCCATCCTGTCAGCTTGTCTTGATTGGCTTTGATTGACAAGTGGCATGTTGACTAGATCCAGACCTTCATAGAAGTTCAAGGTCTGAAAGTTGAAGATCTCTTACTGCCCTTGAACTCTAAGAATGATGAGGGCTTTTCTGTTGATGTCATACCTCCACCCAATGATGTGATTTGAAGTTGGTGGAGATGACATAGCCCTTGGTATCCTTTCCTCAAACAGACTCTGTATGTAGGAGTCTATAGAGTCCACGTTAATGTGAACTTGAGGAAGTTGCTGAGTGTGCACAATTGCAAGTGAGGATGGTGAGTCCTCAATGTCTACACTCTCTGAAGAACTCCCAGGTTCTATGACTGTAATGACTTTCTCCCCCTTTTTGGTAGCATCACCTACTTGCATAGGTGAGCTAGGAGTTAGGTCAATCACACTCACAGGTTCTTGTGTTCCTGGTTGAGCTCCTCTTAAAGGTCTCCTAGCTAGTTTTTCCTTAAGATAAGAAATCTCAAGTTTCTTATCATTGACCCTGTTTTACAAGGTAGTCACTTGAGATTCAAGATGAATAACCTTGGAGACTAAATAGGTGCATGTTTTAGACAGTTTTTGCACCTTTAGTCTTAAATTCCCCTCATCTTCATCAGAAGAATCATTAGGGGATTAGATGATTGGAGCAGAGTCCTCTCTCTTATCACCAGCTTTAGGTTCTTGGTTGCTAGATATCCTCTGCTCACTGGCAGCCTCAGTTGAGGTGTCAGTGGGCTGAGTTGCGATGGTTGAGGTCTTAATGATTTGCAAAAGTGAGAGGCTCTTCCATATGAACATCCTAAACAAATTCAGAATTCTCCACCTCAGTAGTAGGTGACTGATGTGGGCTAGAAGTAGGAGACTCAGGAGCACTCATCTCTCTTTGAGCAGGGGAAATGAAGAGAGAATCATGGTACTCACTGAAACCTAAATCTTCATCAGTATAAGTCAAGGTTTGGGATTGGTTGGTTTAAGTCCAAAGGCTAGGGATGGTAACTGTCCCCTGAAGGTTGATCACTTGAGTGTTAAGACTCAAAGTGATGGCTTAAGGCATTTTGGCTTATGAGCTCATCAGGCTGAGCATGAGGAACCTCAGCACTGATTATTGAATGAATAGGAGTGGTCTACTCCTTAAGAGAAGTGGGAGCTCCAGTGTCCACTTCTTCCTGTGTGGATGAGTATATAGGGACCTGCACAGACTGAATAGTCTGCATAGGGGTTCGTTTGTGTTTTCTTTGGTAGCTGAGGGTGATTTGTGGTTGTTGAGGTGGTTGGGAAGTAAAAGGTGTGGTTTTAACAATAGCTGGTACTGCTAGGTTGTCACCTTGAGCAATGAGCTCTAACATTTTTGGGACAAGAGTTGTTTCTACCCTAGAGAAGCCATCAGTGGGCTTTCTCAGTATTTTAAAGATGTCAGGCTTCATCTGCCCGAATTTAAGAGTATTACTTGTTCCCCTTAACTGTGAGCCTAGTTCATAGTTTAGAATGTCTTAAACATATCTAGGGAAAATATAGTACTCTAAGGTGTCTAAGTTTGCAAGCAGATTATTATAGACAAACTAAGAATTCCTGAACTTGACTCCCTGAACCATCCCATGAACAATGAAGGAGAGTGCAGGACCGTTGAAGGCTTGCAAATTACAACACAACAACACAATGAGGAGAGTGACTCAAACTTAATCAAACAGTGAACTGGATTAACCACACAAGATGATACT
>BJCM01099624.1:0-10838 GCA_018326385.1 Flaveria bidentis
GAGCATGGATTTTGAGGACTCACCATCTTCACCTGCAACTATCCATACTCAACAACTTCCTCAAGTTCACATTGATGTGGACTCTATGGACTCTTTCATTCAGAGTCTTTTTGAATAAGGCATTCCAAGGGTTGTGTCATCTCTACCTCAAGGAATTTCCAAATACATCATAGGGTGGATGTATGATGCTAACAGAATAGCCCTTATTCTTCAAAGAGATCAAGGGCAACAAGAAGTCTTCAATTTTTAGACCTTGAACTACTATAAAGGTCTTGAACTTATTAACATGCCACTAGTCAATCCAAGCCAATCTAGACAAGCTGACAAGTTGGCTCAAAGATTCAAGATAGGATTACTGAAGAGTTCAGCCTTAGAAGGAGACAGTGGCAATCATAAAATGTCATTGGTCAACTAGATGTTGAGGCAGACCCTGAGATTAGCTTTATAGGGAAAACCTTGATCGAAGGCCTAGTGATTGAACCTGAGAATCCTCTCACACCTACAACTGCTTCAAAAGTCCATTCCCTTGATGAGACACCTGCTGGTGAAGGTGCATCTCAACCTTTCTGTGGCCAGAGCTTGGATGCTACATTAAGCAATGAAGGCCAAAGCTCTCTCCACCCTAAGTCACAAAGGTCTGTGAGTGACAAAAGGAAACTAAAAATGACTCCTGAGGAGATTGAGGAGGAGGAGAGAGAGAGAAAGAGAGGACAAGGAAGCTAAGAGGAGAAAGTTCCTCTACTGGGTCTACTGGCTTCATGGAAGCTATAATTAGGGCTGCTCTTAGACTAAACACTCAGAATGATAAGTTGAGGGCAGTTAGGATTGCTTACTTATAGACTAGGAACTATGATATTAATAATATCATCTCCCTCCCATTAGAGGAATTAAATGAACTTGATGACATGAAAATGTCAAGAGAAAGGAAGCAGGCAACTGATGCAAGATTGCTTCTTCAAGTTAAGGAAGAAAAGAGAGTGAAAAGACTCTACAAACATCTTCCTACCCTTTCACTAGTTCAAGAAAGTCCTAAACAAGAGGCTATGGATCCACAAGAACCTTAGGTAGACAAAGAAACTAATAGGATCAATATTACCAACTACCTAAGTGCCACAGGCTTATATCAGGTAGATGCACTTCTTCCCTTGGCTTTGACTACATAAAGTTTGAGTATCTTAATTAGCTTGAACTTGAATTACTCACAGAGAGAAAGAAAATAAAGAGAAAGACGAGAGAAGAGGCTGCAAAGGAAAGAGCCATCATCAAAAAGAGCATGAAGAAGTCTGCTGATAGGCAGAGGATGATGAGCTCCCTAAAGCTATATGGATTATCTGGAAGGAAACTTGGCCCTATGTCTCTATCTACTATGGATGAGCACATTATGGTGATCAAGCAGAAGATCAAAAGAGGAGAACTTGTTGACTTACACTCCCCCACCAAGTCAGGTCCCTCAAGAAGTGGAGGTTAAGGTTGAACCTTTTGAGACAACACAACCTGGACCTTGTGCTGAGTCTCAGCAAGCTTTATCTTATGATCTATAGTAGGGTTTTATCCCCTATCAATCTGAACTTGTGAGAGAGGAAACCCTAACTGAGCAAGACAAAGATGATCAATAAGGTGCTACAGGCCAGTCTTCTCAGTTTAAATGTTCAAAGAGGAGAAAACGGATGGCTTCTAAACTAAAGTCGAAGAAGATGAAGAAAGAGGGATCCATCTCCAAATCTCAAGATGAGTCAGAACATTTTGAGAATGTGCAACAAGAGGAAGCTCCACCAACTCCAATCCAAACAACTCCTCTAGTATCAGGAAGACCCATCTTATCCTGGACTTACTCTACTAATCCAGAAAGATGGCATGTCATTAGATATCAAGGTATGAAGATATCTACACATGGAAAGAGATGTTTAATCTACCTCTGCATGAATTTTTTGATATGAGAAGACATTTTGAGAGTTTCAATGATCCTGACCATCATATGAAGAAAGGCATGGTCATTATTATAATGAGGACTGCTAATATCTGAAGTCTAAAAATGTTTTGGTAGCATTAGCCTAGGGGAGTTTGTAAGGCTTCATATAAGGCTGATGCAATCCAAAACATCCAAACAATCTGTCTTGCATGCATGCACAAAGTGTTGAAGTAGAATGCTTCGGAAGTTTCACATTCTGCTTTAGAAAACATTCTAAGTGTGAGATCTTCCGAAGCCAAAACCAATATCTTTCAAAGCCAAATATGAAGTCTTTCGAAGCTTCAGAGACAAAGTCTTCTGAAGCCAGTTTATGAAGACATATTTCTTGTGAAGACTTTTGACTACATGATTTATCTGATGTACCTTTTACCATAAAGCTAGACCACCTTTCCGCTAAAACTCTCTTTGTCTCACATACATTCACAAGTTGGTGAAAAGATCCATGCTTTTGGTAAACTGTACATTGAGGTCTTGAGTATGTTTCTTTTTACTTTATGTACTTTTATCCTTTGTGTAATGTATTAGGATGTGAGCTATGGCATGTCATAATCACTAGTCAAAAGGAAATCGGCCTTTTAACTATACACTAATTTGGTTGTTGTCAAGATCATGTATCCAGCTAGCCTTTAAAGCATGGCCGGTTGTAGGATGTAGTATAAAGTAACTCTGGTCCCTTGTATTTTCTTAATGCTTTGTAATACTTGTAAGGAACTAGAGAGCAATATACAACATTCTTGAAACCCAACACTTGTGTTATTTGATCTTGTTATGCCACTTATTACTTGTGTTTCTTAGTATCCTTGTAATGGGTTTCTAGTTCTCCATTTGATCTGTTAAGTGTTCTAAATCAATCTTTCCTCATTATGTGGTGTGTTATATGTGATCAAACCCCTCAAACGGTCCTGGAATAGTTACCAGCAACGACTATAACCCTCAATGGGGTAATTGTTAGAATCGTAACCAAATAAATAATTGCTATCCCAAATTGACATCATTAATAAACTAATGTCGAATCAAATATTGATTTTATCGATATAAAATAAATTAAAATCTGACGATTTATATATTATTTTACAAATATTATTATGTCGACTCAAATAATTATCAAAGAATATTATATCGTATCAAATAATATAATAAATAAAAAATTACACCGTAATCAAGGAATATTACATCATGTCAAATAATTTAATAAATACAAAATTACATCGTAATCGAGAAATATTACATCGCGTCAAAAAAATAAAAAATATCAACAAACATTACGGCCCATGAAACAGTTAACGGGTCGTTATCTTGTATCCTCACGGCTCGTAAAATCTATTACGGGTCATGAATCATGTGCCCGTGGGAGGCTTCATGCCCGTTATGCAATTGAATGGCTAATATGATATTTAGCAAGCCTTACGGGTGGTAAGAAGGGTGTATGTATAACACATGGGGTGTTGCTATAACAGACCCCATAAATCTGTCCATCGTACTGTTACTTTTTTTAGGTAATTTTTCAGCAAGAAATGTTGGCTCTCCACTCGGTTCGTTATGTGTTGACCGAAGTTACAATCTCTATCAATCCATGTGGTCACAAACCAATCTTTATAAGGGTCCGACCAGTTACTTTTCAGGTAAATCAAAACTCGTAATTAAAATAAAATTATATTATTTAAATTATAAAAAAATAATATGAATAAGAATAACAATAACAATATAAAACTTACTTTAATGTTTTGGCACCAGTTTTCGATAAAGGTTGTCAAAATTGTACTCGAATATGTCAAGCGTGGCATAATTAATTAATACCAACCAGAAATGCTCAAAAGTACCCCTTTCATCATTTGAAAAACTCTCCTTGTAATGTTTAATAATATTTTCCAATATATGTCATCTACAAAGTAGTTTGAGAGCATTTGGAAAAACTTCTTCAATGCTTTCATCAAAGCAAGGTCTCTGTCGGTAAGTATAACACAGGGTTCTATACACTTTTCCTCTAAAGTTTTTTAATTGTTTTAAAACTCATCTGAAAATAATCTAATATTCAAGATTGATGAATGCATGAACAACGGAAAACGATTTCAATGTTGATGTCACACCAAACATTTGGACAAATGACATTTTGTAGACATTCATTTTATACATTATGTCTATCATCAACACATGGGTAAGCCCGCAATAAAGTGTGAGATGTGGGATGCATAAAAAATACCTCATCTATGGTATTTCTAGCTTCATGTATATGGGGTGTATATATATTTATTTTGTTGTAGTTAGTCAAAAAACACTTGCATTGGAGTTTCCCCAATTCTGCTTGATTTTTTATTTTTGTGCGGACATTATCTATTGTTCTTAAGTCTAACACGTTTTTAGGATTTTGGTCCCTCAGTGTGCCTAAAATGTTTCGAGTCTCAATATTTTTTTCTATAAGTTGCTTTACCATACAAATCTCTTTTTCAGTGAGCCTCATTGCATATGCATGCACCTCGAGGTGATCATCGACTTCATGATTATGATAATCCTCTACAACAATTAGGATCCACCTATCTTTTTTGAATTTGGTACTTTTCCTGTAATTCAAACTGACAACATGTTTTCTTTATGCCAGTGTTTCTAAGAGTGGATGCTCCTTTATATACTCCATTGCGATCTCATTTTAACCATATTTTAACTACCAACCCACTTATGTTTTTTTGACCTTTTTGTGACAATAACATATCCATTTTCACGACATATGTTAATAACCCGATCAACCAATTATCACGAGATGAAAAAACCTAATAATTTTAAATAATATAATTATTTATTATCAAATAACCAAACTTAACAATTATTTATTATAAAATAACTTAATAAACATAATAATTACGTAATAACCTGATTCGTGTCGTATAACCCTTTTTTTCCGAACCATCACCATACTAATCTCCGCTACTATTACCTCCATTGCCGCCATCATCACCACCGTAGTTACCGCAGAAACTTACAACATTATCGCCATACTGATCAACATAGTTACAACCCTCATCACCATAACGACTATAACCCTAGACGAGGTAATAATTAGAATCAAAACCAAATAAATAATTGTTATCCCAAATTGACATCGTTAATAAACGAATGCCGACTCAAATATTGATTTTATCGATATGAAATATATTCATATCTGACAATTTATATATTATTTTACAAAGAATATTATGTCGACTCAAATAATTATCAAAGAATATTATATCGTATCAAATAATTTAATAAATACAAAATTACACCGTAATCAAGGAATATTACATCACGTCAATAATTTAATAAATAAAAATTTGCACCGTAATCGAGGTAAGAAAGTCTTGCAAGCAAAGTATGGAGGTTCACACCCAATGAGGGGTGTTAGCTCAACTATGTGCGGGTTAGCTACCCTGGAAGGATGTAGACTGGGATCTAATCCTTGTGGTTGACATACGTATGGGATCTTTGCCGCTTGCCCAAGGTACTAGAGTCAGCTTCATGCACAATGTTCGAGGTCTTTGATACACCTCAGGCCCAGTAACCAGCTTCGTGCATAATGTTCGGGGTATAGCATATGGCATTTATCCGGAATGAAAGAGAAAAGGATAGTGATAAGTGTACTTGTCCTAGGTACTGGAGTCAGCTTTGTGCATAATGTTCGAGGACTATGATAGACCTCAAACCCAGTAACCAGCTTCGTGCATAATGTTCGGGGTATTGTACATGTTATCAGATGTAATGAACGTACGAAAGATAAGTAAAGATGTTTACGAATGAAAGTGAATGAAAGTGAATGATAATGATGTACGATGAATGAATAAAAGTTAACAAACGAATGATGAAGATAATAATGGTATTATCTGTGTGTACGTATGTGTGATGGTGTACAAAAGTATAGAATGGTTTGAAAGGAAGTAAAGTATTTAATTTTAAAACTAGAACTCACTCAGCAACGCTGACTTTTATGTGTTTCCAGTTGGCACGTAATTGTTGTTGAGGATGGCACGTGGCGGCTACTTGGCTCATTTTGGATGGAATTCTTTTTGTATAATGTTTTTGTATTATAATGCGAACAGGCGGTATTTTGTAATGAATGTTGTATTATTTTGCAAAATTGATTATTATAATGAAATGAAATGGTTGTTTAAATGTTTCCTCTGCAATGTTTTATTAAAGTTTATGTAAATATATGTTTTATGTGCTATGGTTGACTAGCTGTGAATGTCACGGGAATGGGGCATTACAGTTATGGATCAACTTCATTTCCCTGACGAGACGTAATCTCCTCATCAGTTCTGGTTAAAAGGTAAGTAAAGGATAGGGAAGTGAAGCCTATTGACCCGAGACGTTGGTCAATGTCTATTGGCATTGAGCCTTTGGTGGGCCTGTCCCTTTTTGATTTCTTAGGAGAGTGTTGTGACTCATCCTGAGGGCTTGTGGCATGGGTTTTGGGCTCATGGCATTGAGACTGAGGATAATCAAATTCCATATTAAGGTCAAATGAGAAGGATGGTGAGACCTCTGACTGAGTGGGAGCCTATGTTCCACTCTAGTCTTTTTGGTTTGAATAGGAGGTGCTTGCTCAATGAGAGTAGACTGAATCGTTTATGTCTCTAATATGTGTGTGTGATGGGGTGAGCAGGAAGATCTGGCAAAGTAAGGGTAGTTGCTGGTGTGGGTTCATCACCTATGGGGTGAACAGGGATGGCACCAGGAGCCATTGGCTCAATAATACTTGGCAGAAGCGCAATATGTCTTCCAGTGAAATTGGTGGACACTCTCTTCAAGATTTTGAAGATGGTCGGCCTCATTTGAGGGACAAACATAGTAGCTGCACAGATAAGCTTACATTGGTTCAACTCACAGTTGATTATGTGCTGGATGAACCTAGCATACATAAATAATGTGTCGTTTTGAAGGTTTCCCATAAGGTTAGTCAGCATAAACCTTGAGTAGTTGAATCAGAGGCTCTTCACCATTCCATGAACTAGGTAGCCCAGTTCATATGGGATTTTATCCCATCCCCCAGAATTGTTAGACAAGCAACGGAGAACAACGTGAAATAGGAACTTCCAGTTGTATGAGAACTTGAACTTAAACACTAATGATCTACTCACATCTCCACCATATCCTATTTGGAGATATGTGTTAGTGACCGTGTACGTATAGAGTACTAACTAATAATGCGTGTATACCTAATCAAATAGTGCGGAATCCTATTTGATTGGTGATCCAATCAGTGAGAACGCAGATTTGATCAATCTAACGTTTAATGAAACGTTAAAAACGATTAGAACATGATCAATTATGAACTATGAAGTTGGAACAGGTTCTATGGAGTCTCTGGACGGCTAGGGTACGAATATGAGTCAAAATTCTTGAAGTGTTATGTTCTTCCACGAATTAGGTGGTATTTATAGGTTAGGGTTTGTCAATTGTACAACTGAACCATTTGCATGGTGCAGTTGTGCGACTGAATCATACGATTGATCCATACGCACGACTGAAGTTTTAGTCGTGCGACTGAGTCAATCTTATGTCTCAATCGTGCGATTGATCCAGTCTCCTGGTTTAGTCGTGCAACTGGTCTATTAGCATGAAGTATTCATGCGTATGGTCCATTAGCATGGTCCATTCGCATAAAGACTTCATACGATTAATTTTGTACATGTTTCTCAATCATTATTGACTAAGAACTATGCAAACAACCACAAACCTATATAGTTAGTTCAATATGCTTTATTACATAATAAACAATGAAACATCAAACATTAAAAGCATCAATCACATATTACATTTCATTAAACTTGTTCATTACATATATGTAAGACATGACAAACATTTTACATTATGCTCCTAAACTAGGTACATATGTATCAACAAACTCCCCCTTGGACCTAGTTTTCATTAGTGTATGAAAGTCTTCATTATCTCCTCAAATTTCTTGCACTTCTCCTCTCTAGTAGCTCCTGCATGTATCTCGAATGCAAAACAGAGTCATATAACGTTCTGGAACTGGAGGGCTTGTACTATATCTTGCGAGTCATAGAATAATGGCCACTTGTATAAGGTATAGACATCGTCTGCAGACAAGTTGGTTAGCCACATAGGGTCGAACACACGGATAGTTTCCATTTTGCTCTCTTTCTCTGTAGAACTATGACCGCTTCGCCTGTTCTCCAATCATAATACCACCATTTGAAGTGTGGAGTAACGTGCTGTGGCATTTCTCGTAAGGGAATCTTGGATATTGCGCGTAGAGGACTCCACTTTAGCACCACCTTAGGCTTTCCAGAAATGGGATCCACTTCAGACCTTCAGATGTACCTCTTCGGTTGTTGAGGTCTAAAGTTTACCCAGCTAGTGTGGTATTCTTTCCTTAGAGCAGCCTCAAACCACCTTGACAATTTTCTCGGATCAGAATATAACAAATTTAGGCGTGCTAGCTGTTAGAGCTCAAAACTAGGGAGAGCCTTCAGATCATGTGGGAATCTGAAATACTCTATTCCCTTCTCCATCTTAACTGCATAAACATTTAGATCCTCAAAATATGCCCATGCAATAACTATTAGATGTTTCTAGACCATGTATAGCTTGGTGTAGGCATTTGGCTTTTGAGCAGTACATTGGGCTCGTATCTCAGCAAAACAAGCCGCCCATTTAGCCTTCTTTATATCAACATCAGCGTCTGAGGCTTGGGCTTGGCTTCTATTCTTCTCTATCTCTTTTTCCATCTCATCTTGTTTGTCAAATGTAGCACTACCGAGAGTTTCACCGAAGTTGGGGATCACATTGCCCTCTCGGTTAGTGTACTCTAGACAGTACTCAATTGTGACATCCTCAATCTCTATTTCAACTACGTCGTTTAGCTCATTGTCAATTGTCACTTCAAAAGTAGGTGCATCTTTGACAATCTCGTCTGGGGTTAGCCTGAACATCTCTGCAAGTTGCTCGTCAGTCAGGTCGTGTATGATTTCTCCTTCTTCGGGAGTGTAGCTCACCGACCTTCTGACAATCCCTTGCAAATCAAGAATCATGGTGAATTGAGACTTGATTTGCTGTAGGGGAGCAACATCATATTCATCTTGCTGAGATGTTTGATCTGCTTGATTTAAACATGTAACACATCAACCATTAGTAATTAATCAAGACATTTAAACACTAGATAAATATAGATAAATATTAAATACATAACTATAATATAAGATTCAAGTACAAAAGTTTTCAAATACATAAAAATCTAATTATTACTTTTGTCTTGAATCGCAGGCTTCTCAGCAGGAGGGGCGGAGGATGATGCTCCTCGATCTTAATTCCTTTTGGTCCTCTTCTCTTGAGCTCTAGGAGAGGCTGATGCAGCAACATCACCTTCTCCATCATCATCATCTCCTTTCTTCTCACTCGGTCCTGCATCTTGACCTTTATCTTCATCATCTGAATCATCCTCATCATCATCATCATCATCATCATCATCATTGTCGTCATCACCTTTGATCTTCAGAGGCTCACGCTTGGACCCTTTTACATTGAGCATGATCTTCTTATTCTTCCTCTCAAGTTCTTCGATCCTTTTCACTGAAGCCAACACCAGCTCATTTTGACATGTAAGAGCCTAGTGTGCTCGGCTTAGAGCTCTCTCATACAGATCAGTCTTCTTACTGATCTCCATGATCTTTGGAGCTTGAGCTGTGTTTACCTCCATCATCTTATGTAACTGATTTGCCCTAAGATCATCAGTGGCAAGCAAACTAAGCACTGTACTGTTGAGATTTGCCAGCTATTCCTCTAACCCGATGGGGGGTGGAGCGGATCTTGGTGTGAATGTAGGCTGGGTGGAAGTGCCTACTTGGTGGCTTTTGGTAGATGTGGTGAATATGGGAGGTGGGATATGAGTGGATGGTGAAGGGTTGGTTGTTGTAGTGGTGGTTGGAAGTATGGTAGTACTGGTAAGGGTTGTAGTAGTGGTGGTGGTAGATGTGGTGGATGTGGTAGATGTGGTGGTGGCTGTGGCATTAGTGATGGTTGTGGCAGTAGTGGTGGCTGTGGCAGTGGTAGTGGATGGGGTCAAAGTAAATCTCGGCCTCTTACCCTTTTTGCCATAAGGGTATGCCATCCTCTTCTTCCTAGAGCCCATAGAGATAGAGGCTCCCCCTTGGCTGCTAGGCTGGTCGGAGGTGTAAGATGGATCAGTATCATTAGTAACAACATCCCTGGACTCACCCTAGCGTCCACCAACCGCCCTGAGCCCTCTCTTAGTGGCTACGACCCAGCTCCCCACTGTCCGTACGAGAGGCGCCTCGTCCGACTCCTCCTCCTCATCCATCTGAAAATCAGGGTGGATTGGAGCCGTCTCAGGTCCACCCGTACCATGACCTCCTTGACCATCACCGTGGTCAGCATTGTTAGAGTCATCTGAGGGTAGAGAAATCGGCTCAACATTAGAATCACTATCGTCGTGGAGCCACTTCTTGTGAGAAGGCGCCATGTAATCAGCATAGGCAAGGTGCCCAAACAAACTCTTCACAGGGGGTTTGACCTGCTTCCCCCTGTACACCTTCATCCTCCCTAGAGTAGTGTCATCCATGACCTCAAGTGTGACTGAATCCTCATTGTCCTTGGGCAGCGAGGGCAACTTCTAGTCAATGATCATCTTAAGGAAACACGGGTACATACAGAATCCCTTCTTTCTCTTGGCTTCTATGTTCTCGACCCAGTAGGTGAAGATCATCCGTGGGAAACTGAATGGATGATTTAGTCCTAGAGCCACATAGGTGTTCTGGATCTGATCAGACATATCATCAAAGCCTCCATTCCTCGAGGCCATGCACGTGAGCAACACATGGGCTAAATACTTGAAATGGGGGCACGGGTGGCTCTT
>BJCM01099624.1:10858-24259 GCA_018326385.1 Flaveria bidentis
GCTCTTGTTGAGCACACCTGTGTTTATGTCCCCCGCGTACTTAGCCCAAAGAAAAAAACCTCGAACTGTCAGTGGATGCAGTCTTGTTGGGCAGTCACCATCGTCTCCCAACTCTAACACCCTCCTTAGATCATCCTCACTGATCTCAATCTCCTCACCAAATATGGAACTTCGAATACGATGCGGTTCAGCAGACCTGTCTACTACAATGCCTTCCCAGAAAGCCTGCTGAATCGATCGACATGGTGTGCACGGGGTAGATATGGCCTTGAATATCCTCGATCTCCATAGGAAGGCAATAATCTTGGTGAAATCAGATGCATTTCAGGAGGTGATGTCTAGATGCGCATAGAGGTTATGTTTTGTACTCATAGTCCATATACTCGCCATGTTTCTATTACACAAGATAAATAAACGTTAGAGTTTGTGTAAGTGAATGACATTTGAATTTAATGGACTTGAATCATTCTTTTATGTCGTGCGAATGGACAGTGCGACTGAGTCTTAGTCGTGCGAATGAGCTCAGTCGTGCGAATGAACCAATGACTTAACTGAGTCGTATGTTGTTCTATGCGGTTGAACCAATCGTGCGACTGAGTTCATATGCATGGTTCATTAATGCGATTGTGTCATTTGTCCATTTCAATCGTGCGATTGAAATTCATCAGTGTGTCCATTCGCATATGTCTCTGTACGGTATTGTAGAATCGGTTCTTGGTCTATACTTGATGTTAAACATTTAGGTTAGACTCATTTGACTCGCAATCAATCAAAATAAAACTTAGTACTAAATAAATCGACGATTAAGTCCATGTTTGTCGCTTATTTTGAAGGTTTTGTCTCGGTTTAGTTTTTGCCTAGTTAGGTCATTAGGGCTTGATTAATCTGTGCATTTAGGTCAAATTTATTCTCGCATTACCTATAGAAACAAAGCGTAATAGTTAGTGTCAAAAGCAGGAGGCTAAATCACGGATATGAAATTTGGGAAAAGTAACCTTGCTTTTGAATGATTTAAGTGCGATTTGGGGTGATGAGTGTCTGCGACTGACTCCCCTCTATTTATACTAGGTTTTCCTTCAGTCGTGCGACTGACCCTATTCGCACTCTTGAGTCGTGCGACTGGGGCTTAGTCGTGCGACTGGCTCAGTCCGTCACATTCAGTCGTGCCACTAGGTTTCAGTCATGTGACTAACTCATTCGGTCACTTCCATTTGTGCGATTGGTTCATTCTGGTGATCCAATCGTACAGATTGACCCATGCTTATGGTCCAATCGTACGTCTGGTCCATACATGTGGTTCAGTCGTGCGATTGGGCTTATATGTATGATCCAATTATGCGATTGGTCCATACTTATGATCCAGTCGTGCGAATGGCTCATACTTATGAGTTTGACCTTATGACGATTCAAATACTTAGCCCTTTTAACTATAGATAAAACGTTATGATCTATATTCATCTCAGACATGATCTTTTTAACTTTGAAAATTGTTGATCACCTCAGACATGATCCTTTTAACAAAGAACCGATTGGTCACTTCAGACGTGACCTCATTTAAGTGAGTGTTTCATAGATTGAATTCCGATGCCTAGGCCGACTTTTACCTACTAAATAACTAAAACTTAAAAAATAAAGCAACTAGATAATTTAAGAAAATAAATTAAGGCATATTTTTGTTTTTTGATTAGAGATGGATTTTAAACCTATTAGAGTAATTCTATTAGATGTTACTTCCTGGACAGCACAGCTTCAATTCCTGTTTATCATTTCTCGTACGATTCATTTGGAATCATACAGGTATATCAGAATCACTTGGGAAATTTTAATAAACAATCTTGATACTTGATCCTTGTTTTCACTAATAGTCAATAGCACTTTTAGGAAATCAAACTAGCGCCACAAGATGCACACAATGATTTTGACTTTCAAGAACTGCAGCTCATGATGATTGTCAGTATACTTGTCCTCTTAAATCCATACACAGATTTTTGATACACATTGGTGATTACTTAAGGTTTAACTATTTCAACAAGCATTTGTGGATCCCACGCTTATATGATAATCAACGTTCCTTAGGAGATTTTTGAGCGGTCTACGGGTATATATCAAGAAGAAACTATTGTAAGAGCATTCAAAGAGATGCCAAGCCTCAGGTTAGTGCCATCGCACAATAGAGAGGCGCAAACAACAATGAATTCTAGAATATTTAGGTTATGCTTATCCTCAGGTCAGTGCCACCGCGCAACAGAGAGGCACACAACCTATCTTCTTGTTCGAGCAATTATTTTCCTTTTGCACATATCACACCAACATCATAAGTTATTAGCTTGATTGAGTTTTGCATTTTTCATGTGCTTTGCTCTTATTTTATGGTCGTCCGCACACATATGTGGCGTTTATTTTTCTCTTCACCCCTTATTGGAACAACGTTGATTGTGTTAACCAGGGATAAGATGGGAAACCACAGCAGGTTGAACAACTTAGTTTGTAATTGAAACCACCTATGAGGTCTACTTGTCTATTGTGTTGAATCTACTGACACATCATATAATGAACTAGCAGCCTCAAGGTCTACTTTCTTTATGTTACATTGGTATCCTACTAGTTTTACTATCATTTTTCCTTTTATTTTGCTTAGAATTTTCAGACTTAAACTTTGACTTTTGCATCTTAATTTGTTAAACTTTCAAAGTCCAAGATAATCTATTCCCTATGCACTATCATTTTCTAAATATGTTGAATTAGTATCATCGATTTGAGTTCTTTCCTTTTAGCTAAGTTGTCTTCCTCCCTCGTTTTTTAAGTAATTAAATAAAACGACTAATTTATTACTATTAAAACCTATTCTCCCCCTAAAATTCTAAAAGCGAAAATAGTTTTTGAGTTTTTGGATTTTATAGAATCAGGAAATTAAAATAAGAAAAATAAAGGAAAATAAAAAGAATAAAAAAAAAGTTTTCGGGACAGATGAATGTAGCAAACATGATATCAGGTCTACTTGCTGTGAGATACACCAGGGAACCAATGATTGCCCTATACTGATGTTGATCAGTATCCTCCCCCTCAAAATCAGGACAAAGGTCATGGTTTGTGGGTATAGGAGTCTTGGCTGGCTTCCAATCTTTCATATCAAATCTCTCTATGAAATAAGAGACATACTTAGATTTATTGATAAAGAACCCTTCCTTCATATGCTTCCCCTGAATCCAAGGAAAAAGTCTATTTTTCCCATGGAACTCATCTCAAACTTCTTCATAATGCTCTCAAAGTCTTTACACATTTGGTCATTTGAAGAGTCAAATCTGATGTCATTAACATAGACCTGAACGAGCAATATGTCTTTCCCAGACTTCTTTATGAAAAGAGTCTTATCAATGATGTCATTAGCTGCCTGGTGCAGCCCATAAAGAGCTTTATCCAGATTGAACACATAATTGGGGTGTTGTGCATCTTCAAATCCTGGAGGTTGGAAAACATAGACCATCCTATCTATATTTTCATATCGAAAGGCACACTTGACTACAAGCTGATAGACAGTAAAACTCTTGGATGCAGCATAAGCAAGGAAGATTCTAACTGACTCAAGTCTTGCAACAGGTGCAAACACATCAGTATAATAAATTCCTTCCTCTTGGGTATATCCTTGAGCAACCAGTCTAGCTTTATTCTTGCTGATCAAGACTCTATAATCTCTCTTGTTTCTGAAAACCCATTTGGTGCCTATAAGTACTAGACAAGATGTTAGCGGGCAAAGGTTCCAAACCTTTTGTCTCTTGAATTGGAGTAACTCCTCTTGCATTGACTCAACCCAACTACTATCCTTTAAGGCTTCTTCTATTTTCTAGGGTTCCATCTGAGACAAGAAGCATGAGTACAAACAGACATTCCCATGATGAGTTTGTCCTCTTGTTCTCTCACCTTTAGAGACTTCTCCTATGTTGTTCTCAGCTGGATGAGTGTTATGAATTCTTAGTCTAGGAATCACTTCCAGTTGCAAAATAAATCCAAGTTGTACATATTTTGCTCAGGAGCATTAATACTTGGGCCAACTTTTATTTTAATGTCATTCAATGAGGAATGATTGAAAGAAAGAGAAATATCATCATTAATGATCGGTTGAGAAGCAACATTAACAGTTGCATCTTCCTTCCAAATATTGCTTCTATCAATCGGGTGTTGTTTAGTGTCACTTGAAAGAACACTAGTTGAAGCTTCACTATCTCTTGAAAGAGTCTGCTACTTGATCTTAAGATAGTTGGAGCTGGATCTTTAGTCACTCTTGGAGAATTTGAACAGGGTTTGGGCAACTCAAACAGTTGATCATGATCATTTTGAGGACATTTTCTTGCTAAAACATTCTCACAAGATGGCTTATAATAGTTAGGAAACAATTCTTAGTCAAAAATGTAATCAGGGTCATTCCCCTTAACACAAGGAGTTTGCTCATTGACAACAATGTTGGATGATTCCTCAAATAGTTGATTTTTTATGTTATAAACTCTATAAGCAATAGAGTTGAAGGAAGATCCAACAAAGATACCATGATCTGACTTTTCAGCAAACTTTGCCAAATTCTCTTTTGTGTTATGTATGGTACACTTGCTCCCAAAGGACCTTAGAAAGTCATTGAATGGTGTCCTCTTGTTCCATAGCTCATAAGGAGTTTTTCCACGTGGCTTAACAAAAAGAACTTTGTTCTGCACATAGCATGTAGGGTTGACAGCCTCTACCCAGAAAGTAAGAGGCAGCTTAAAAGCAACTAACATAGTCCGAGCAGCCTCAATAAGTGTCTTGTCCTCCTCTCAACAACACCGTTTTGTTGAGGAGTTCTAGGAGCATTGTATTGTCTGGCAATCCCTTTTGAGTTACAGAATGAGTCAAGAACTTGATTCTTGAACTCAGTCCCTTGATCCCTTCTGATAATTTTTACCTTGCGATCAATTTGATTTTCTATTTTAAGAATAAAAGATTTTAACGTTTTAGGAGTTTCATCTTTAGTTCTTGAAAAGAATACCCATGTAAATTTTGTAAAATCATCAACTATCACAAGGTAATATTATTTCCTTCTAATGCTCATTATACTTATTGGACTGAAGAGATCCATGTGCAATAAGTGTAATGGGGTGATGATGGAGTTAACAACTTTGGATTTATTAGATGCCCTGTGTTGCTTCTCTTTCAGGCATGCAACACAGTTATCTTTGAAGAAAAAATCCTTTTTAGGCAAACCATGTACCAAGTTATTTTTGACCAATTTATTCATGGTGTTAAAATTGACATGACACATTCGTTTATGCCATAGTGTTGACTCATCACCATCAGCTTTGGAAAGAAACATGATACTTCTCCCAGTGGGGAAGCATAATTCATATCCAGCATGTAAATATCCCCTTTCTTGGGAGATCTAAAAAGCAACAATTCCAGAGGAATGGTCATCTTAGGTTTGAGGATAATGCACTCATGTTCTGTGAAAAGCATTTGGTGCTTTTGATCACATAATTGAGAAACACTTAAAAGATTATGTTCAAGTTGTTTAACAAAGTGTACTTTATCAACCTTTAACTTGTCGTTAGATACACTCCTTCTACCAAAAATGTATCCTCCAGCCTTACCTCCAAACTAAACAGGACCTCCATCAAAATGTTGAAATTATTGAAGGAGAAATCTGTTCACATTCATGTGCCTGGAGCATCCACTATTTACAATCCAAACATTATTGTTCTTGTCATATGGATGTCCCTGCGCATAAGGTGAAAAAGTTTGTTTTTATTGGAAACCCAAGCCTTGTTGATCTTGGGCTCTTCCAATGAGTATTTTATTAAACCAAAATTAATGCATGGGGGTTCAATAAGTGTTTGTGAAGAGGAGGCTTGGGTAACAACAACTTTTTTGATCTTCCATTCCATCCTTTGGTTGATCATAGAGGATGAGCTTGTTAATGCTTGAGCATCATGGCATTTTTCCGAAGCTTCTTTCTTCTCGAAGGAGGCCTTCACCACCTTCTATTCTGAAGCAGTCTTCTTCTGGATGGTTTCAAGGGACTCTCTTGGCTGTCTGAGTCTTCAAAGCTTTAGCTTCCGAAGCCATTTTCCCTTCAGACGAAGGATTTTCTTCTGAAAACAACCTTGCTTCGGAAGCAGGCTTTCCCTTTTTCATCACATGGACCATTTCTAGGGTCCAAATGAGAAACCTTCCTGACTCCTTCTTTCTTAATAGTATTTGCATAATGTGTGCTAACAGGATTGTAATAACAATCTTTGGCCGTGTGGTTTTGTAGACCACACATTATGCATGAAATGTTAGTCTTCTAGGAATGTGAAGGTTCTTATTTCTTGGTCTTCTTGTCTTCAACAACAATCATTCCCATTCCCTTCTGATCTTTTTGTTGGAATGGTGTGCTGGTACTACACACTTTTCTAGGTTCAGAAGTTCCCACCACCTAGAATGCACTGACATGAACATACCTTTTTGCTTTGGGTCAATCTTCAGTTTCGATTCAGCCACTTTCTAGGTTGTTTTCCAGGCTGCCTTAGCTCGGTTTCTTCTGCCTTCGTTGTAAGAGGTTTGTTATCACTAGTAAGAAGGGCGGGTCTACCTCGATCTTCCCTGTGATGGTCTTCACACTTGCATCACTCTTTGACTCAAGAGATGGTAGGTCAGCAGATGGGACCTCTTGCTCTTCAATGCCATACCTTGGTTGTGTAATTGACTCATAAGAGTGTGGTGGAGCAATTTCATGGGTCCCTACCCACCTTTGTTTTGATAACAAAGCTTTGAGTGAGAGGATGATGCAAGGATGTCTTTGAAGTTTTGCTCTGAGATAGCATGCTTCTTGGCTTGAGCCTCAACTGTGACAAGCTGGGGTTGAGCCTCAGACAATTTGAATATTAAATCCTTTATTCGAGTCTTGTAGTTTGTGTGTTCAGGTTTTAAAAGAGACACAATTTTCTCTAACTCTTTAATTTTTCTTTCATAGTTAGATTCAGCTCTTTTAAAGTTAGATTTCAAAATACTTAAAGACTCAATATCATATTTAATCTCCATATTGTAGTCCTGATATAGTATTACCTTAGTAATACAAGCTAGAGTGCAGACATGTTCATATGCCTTGTTGTCATCGGTTCCAGCCATGAGTGCTTATCAGGAGTCGCATCCTGTATTATAAAGCTCCAGTCAACTTCTTGAACTATAACTGATATTTTAGTTGACTTCCTAGGGGCTTTAGGTGTAGTGGCTTGTGAGGAGGCATGAGATATTCTCGGATTTGACTTGAGAGCCTTGCGTTCTCTAGCAAAATGACTAAGTTGGTTACAGTTATAACACTTTGCCTTGGTTTTGTCAAACCTGAACTTGCTGTTGGTTGGGTTTTGAGGGAATTGCCTTCTAGTTCTCTTGAAGAACTTCTTTGCTCTATAGGTAAGCAGAGTCATTTGTCGGACTATGTCCACGTACTCAACATCATCTAGGCTGAAGCACTCTAGATCATGAAAGTTAAACTGATGATCACCAGAGTACCCATTTCCTGAGATAATGGCACAGTTGTCCTGGAAAGAACTTTGTTGAGCCTGATGAGACCTTGGAGTCTCAGGAAATATGATGTAGGGTCCTGTTGAATAGGATGGCTACTGAGAGTAAGTTAGGTACTATTTATGTTGGTTAGGTCATGAGCTTTCAGCAACCATTAAAGCATTGCTAGCAGGAAGGCTTGAGGGTCTGCTCAACAGATGGCCCCTCTTGTTTTCCATCTCTACACGGTATCCATCAAGAATGTCGTATAGTTCTGTCATAGTGATGGAGTTTAGATTCTCTATCCTTTTTATGGAGACAAAGTAGAATGTCCACTCATTTGGGAGTACACTCATGAACTTTCTTAAGAGGTCTCTCAAGCCAATGCTAGCTCCCACAGACTAAATGGAAGGAATAAGATCCATGTACCTGAAGTATTGCAAGTTGAGTGTCTCTCCAGCAATGTAGGTAAAGTTCGCAAACTGTTGCTTGAGTGAATCTTTCTTGGAATCGTTGGAGTTAGAGTATATATGTGATAGTGCATCAAATAGCTCTTTAGCTTACTTGCAATGCTCAAACCCCACCATGATGGAGTTGGGTATAGCAGTCATAAGAGCCGTCATAGCATTTTTGTCTATGTCCATCTTCTTTTGGTCTTCGTCATAGTAGTCTTCAACAACCTTCTCAATCATGGCACTGTTTCCTCCAGGTGCAGTAACCTTGGGCTTGTAATGGCCATTGACGATAGATAACCACATTTTACCATCAAGGTATCTGATGAAACCTTCTATGCGTCTACTCCATTGTCTAAAGTTTTTAGGGGTGATGATAGGTGCTTTAGTCATCATCCCTATCTTAACTTCAAATTTCTGAATATGGGGCATTGTAGAGTGTGGTAAAGAAAGGAGTGAAAAAAAGTTGATTTGGATGGTAAGATCTCACAATCAAGGAGACTAAAAAGCTCTGATACCAATTGCAACATCGATATATGTCACTAAACACTTGGTTTTCTCTCAAACTCACTTGTACTCACACAGTTATAATGAAGTAGAATCTATCAAAGAGTTGATTATAATATACTAGGTAAATTAAGAACACGTAGAAATAATATTCATGGTACTTATATATATATTACTTCTCAACACAAAGATTACAAGACTCTTACAAGCATAATACAAGTGTTACAATGAGAAACTATATATACTATCACCTACAGCTGGTAATACTTTGGTACTAGCTGGAATCCTATAACTGGAGCAGATACTATAAAGCTATAGTTAAGGTTCCTTAGATAATGTCTTATCTAAGACATGGTAGTCATGACATGTCCATGACTTAACTTTTGTCACCAACTAAAGTTAGCAACTGTACTAACAAACAAAGGTGAATAGTGGAATAAAGTATGGTCAACTACATGGCATTTTGGGAAAATGCCATGCATTATCAGACGTCTGCACTAGAGTGTCAGAGAACCATACTTATGTCCATTAGTCCATAACAACATTTTCCAAAGGTTATTTGGCTTCGGAAGAACAAGTTCTTCCGAAGGCTTATATACTTCGGAAGAGGCTGCTTCTTCCGTGGCTTGAGGAATTCTTCATTAGAAGTAATTGTCTTTGAATTCTTCAAAGTCTTGAACTTTGGAAGGGAAGACTTTGTCTTCAGAAGTTGGAGGTTTTCCTTTGGAAGATGATCTTGCACTTTGTCTTCGGAAGAACTTTATTTCCTTCGGAATTCCATATTTAACTTCATAAGACTTTTATAAGTTGCACCAAAAATAGTCTAAGTGTTTGGTTCTGATTGCACCAGCCATTCAAGATCCAACAAATATGTATTCAACTACTCCCTTAAATCTAATCACTGCATCCCTCGTGTTGTTGTCATAGAACCATTTTTCAAACTATTATAATCTTGGGGGTTCAAGATTTGACAACCTAATCCTATTCACTGTTTCGGGGGGTTTCACACTTAGCACAATCTTCCCTTTACTAGTCCCCAATCTTTATCCTTCTTTGACCTTCTCTGTTCAACTTTCATAAACCCAAATGACTCAAAATTATCATTCACTCCATTCGGTATCTCTTTCTCCAGCAACATGGTTCTTTCACTTAAATCAACATTCAGTAGTGGCAGCAAAGCAATCTTCTCAAATCCCATTTTGGCAAGGTCTTAAATGCCTTCCTTTTATGCATATATGTAATCCCTCCCCCTCTCCTCTTGATCATAAACATCTTGAGGTCGGGGTTATACTTCCAACTGATAATCTTCTTGTCCGTCTCTTTCTTACTCAACCCTTGTAAGTTTTGAAAAAAGGGAGTTAGCTCTTCAAACTCCTTCTCCTTCACAAACCAATCATCCTTTAACATCTCAAATACATCGTTCTCATCTTCAACCTTCTTGACTACATATGTTAGTGGTCTTTCATCCACTTCATAATATTTGGGCTTTCGGTCATAATCGACTAACTACTCATCATCTTCTTCTTCATCCACCAACCCCTTCTTAACAAACTTCTCAACGCCTTCAGATTGTTTGGGGAATACATATTCTCCACCAAAATCATCAATATTCATCCCTAATATCCATAAAACTAGCTTCATACACCTGCTTCACATTCTCTACAGTCATATATCCTCCTTCCCTAGTCTCCTTCTCAACATCCTACCTTACACCAGAACCTCCTACCTCTTTAGTTGCAGCACCAGACGTGCCCTTTCCGGCTTGAGTAAATGTACCCACATTTAGAAATGGTGTGGAGGTGCCTGCCAAATCATCTAACTCAGTTTGAGTTAGCTGATTGGGCAGGCCAACAGCTTTCTTCATTTCATTCACCTTAGTCAGTAGTCTCTTTATCAATCTTTGCTGATCCAGCATCAAGCTTGTCATCCCTTCAGTCATCTTATCTTTCCTTCTTTCCCTTAGTTCTAGATTGGTAAGCTTCGTTTTAATCATGCTTAACTCATTTGCAAGAGAAGAGTTAAGGTTTCTGAACACATCCTCATCCTAACCTGCCGTTTCCTCCTTCCTCGTGGGCTCAGTGAAAGTTTGATTTCCCTGTTTTGTTCTCCTCTTAGTCTCTCCCACATCTGCTTTCTTCTTAGATCTCTTCTCTTTCTCAACTCCGGCTTCCTCTGCCATCTCATGAACTTCCTCCTCAAAATCATAGTCCTCTTTCGCGTATCTCTTCCTCTTATTGACAACTTTAGTCTGTTTTAGTCTAGTCTCTTCTACTTTTTTCTCCCTCGACTCATTAACTCTCCTAATATAATTCCATTGTTCTAGAGGGTACATGTTTTCTCAAAGGTAAGTGATCTTCTCGCTAAACTCATTTCTAATACCACAGCAGTTTGCATATATACAGGTGTTCATCTACACTAATATCTTAAACTCTCCATTCCTTGGAATATTTGGAATAGCATCATCTATAATCATCTGAAAGAATCTTGGGTATAGCAACCACTTGTCCTTCTTCAGAGCCATGACATTTTAAGCCATATAATCAAACATCAGTCAAGCAATGTTGGCCTTCTGCCCTCAACAACAAATCACCATGGCCTTAGCCCAGTCCAAGTTAAGCCTGCCGGATCGGTTTTGTGTCACTTAACACTTGGTTTCTCTCTCTCACTCACTTATGTTACACTCATATCATATGAAGATTAGTTTATTCTAAGACTTGATAATAATATATTAAGTAATAATGAACATAGAAAGATAATTTTCAAGGTACTTGCATATATTGCTTCTCAACTCAAAGTGTTACAAGACTCTTACAAGCATGGTTTATGAGTTACAATGAGAAAGTATATATAATACTACCTACAGCTAGATATACTTTGATACCAGCTGGGATCCTATAACTAAAGCAAATACTACAGTACTAAAGTTAAGGTATCTTAGATAAGGTCTTATCTAAGATATGGTAGTCATGACATGTCCATGACTTACCTTTTGTCACCAACTAAAGTTGGCAACTGTGATATCTAACAAATGGTGAATAGTAGAATAAAGTAAGAACAACTACATGGTTTTTGAGAAAGCACCATGCAGTATTTAAGAGGTCTGCAGTGGATCGCCAAACACCATACTTATCTCTACGGGTTCATAACAGTGTCTTCTGAAGGTTATATGGCTTCAAAAGAACTTATTCTTCCGAAGCCACTTATACTTCGGAAGAGGCTACTTCTTCCGAGGCTTGAGGACTTCTGCTTTTCTTCATACTTCGGAAGTTGTCTTCTGATCTTTACTTCTTGGACTTTATCTTCGGATGTGAATACTTTTGTCTTCGGAAGTAGGGTTTGTTTTCGGAAGTTGATCTTTTATTTAAACTTCGAAAGAAACTCTATTTCCTCGCAAGTCCATATTTAGCATCAGAAGTCTTTTGTTATCTTCACCAAAATAGACTAAGTGAAATGGTTTTGGTTGCACCAGCCTTCTACTTGATCCAACAAACTCCCCTTAGGCTGATGCTACCAAAACTTCACTTGTTCCTGCTTCTCAAAGCTTTCAGCACTAAGGAAATTAGATATTTGTTTGTCTCTTTGTTCTTCCCTGAAGTAGTGCTAAGAAGCTTGTACAGATCAATAGTTTATAGGAATTCCAGTCTGTCACCCTGAATGATGTGCACCCTTTGTTGGGTCCCTTTGAAAAGAGTAAGTTGATGGGAGCTATAATCATATTCCCATTTAACTATAGGTTCCAATTCAACACCCTCCACCATCTATAGAAAGGTTGTGCCTTTGGTGGGAGATCAATCCTTGTCTTCTTTTCTTCTTAGTTTCAACTATTCTTCAATCTTAGCTTTTGTAGTTAACTCAGTAAGATGAAGGCTGTTGAGATGATTTGTGATGTGAGCATCGGTTTTAGAGTTGGAGGGATTAGAGAATGGTTTCTCTGCTAACTCAGCAATGTCAAACCTCCTAGAGTGTAGCAGAGAGGAGGCATTCAGCCTATTGATTTCTCCATTCTATCTTTCCACAACAAAGTTGTGAGAGCCTTCATCGAACCTCCACTGAATTATTTTCTTTCTAGGCACAAGAGGCTGACTAGGAATCTTGTCCTCTTTCTTTGTATCAAGTAAAGTCACCAGCTTCCTTCTTTGTCTCTTCTCTTCATTGTTTAATGAGTCTGAGTTGAGGCCTAGAAGTCTAGCAACATGGTCCAGTGTTCCTCTAGGCAGATCAAGAAATTGATCTCTCGTGAATGAACGTGAAGATCCATCAACATAGGTCAGTTTGACAGAGTCTTCCTCACATGAGATGTAGCTTAAGGTTGTGCAGTTGGTGAGCTTTGTCTTGATTGCCTTAAACTCCTATAGGGAGAGATGTTTGGAAGCCTGAGAGGATGGTTTGAAAGGTTGTGGTTTAGTGGTACTGGGAAGTGTTTCGGGTTAAAGGATAGGTAGTTTTGTTGGTTGAGGTGAGGATGTGGGTAAGGATAATGGTGTGTGTTCTGGAGTGTAGGGTTCAGTTTTGTTTGTGAATTGAGAGGGAGTTTGTTCAGGTTGGGATTGAGTGGTTGATATGAAGGTCCCTGTACCCTTCTATACATCTCTCTCCTTTTGCACAAACGAATCTCAACCTTGATTTCACTGACAATTCGTTGGAGTGTACCTGCCTTCCAAAGACGCTGTGAGCCCAGAGATAATCTTTCATCCAGGCTTTCTCACCTATCTTCTTGATTGCAATGACCCTTGCTTCTTCATCTTTCTTCTTCTTCTCCCTTAACTTCTCTCTTTCAACTTTCTTTCTCTCTTTCTCTAGTTGATCCTGCTCTTTGTTGAAGAGCAAAAGGATCGTATCATCATTTTGTGGAGATATCTCTTCAAGTGAGAAACATCTGGAGGTTAGGAAAGCTATCCTTTCCCTCCTGAGCTGCATGTCAGCTTCCCTCTATTCT
>BJCM01099632.1:0-11824 GCA_018326385.1 Flaveria bidentis
GATTGTGCATTCTGTCTTACATCTCTAGTTTACTTTGTTCTCTAACTTACAACATGAATTGCCATCTTTTATATACTTATGTACTGAAAACTATGGAAATCTCACCAATATTATGTTGACCTTTTATTTTTAACATGTTTCAAGAAATACTCAAGCTTGATCGCCATTTTTGAAGTTGTTCACACCTAGGAATGGACCTAGTTAACTTAATGAATGAACTTGTTATATTTCTTATATTGTGTTCTTATTTGAGATTTATGTTTGTAATGTACCTTTCAAACTTATGAATAATATATTTGGATTTAATAATAACGTTATGTGGCTGTGAACGATCTTCTCTCCCTCCTCGACGTTTCGCCGTCAAGGTTGGGGTGTGACATGCATCGATGCAAAATTATCACTAGATGCATTAATGCATAATTATCACTAAACACATAATGATTTTGGTGTTTTAAAGTATTCTTCACATGTGAATTTAGTCATAATTTTCAATAACTTGGTCATAATTATCAGCTTAGAAATGAAAGATGCAAACATCACCAATTCCATTGAGTTGCGTTATTTATGTAGTTTATTTTTGTAATTTAATAAAATGTAGTCTAACTATGGATTACCGGAATAAGTTGTGTACTAAAAAAATACAATTTGTCGTTCCTATCACTGTTAATTTCAATCCATATATTGATGTCAAATTAAATAATTTCATTTGTTCTATATATGGGTGGATATTAGTTGAGAATATATGTAAAAATGTGTGATGCAGTTTGGGTTTTTGAAAGGTTTTTTGTTTTTGCCATTTTTATTAAAAATATAGATTAAATGCTTTGTGTAGAATTACTTTGTATCTTTTTTAATTTAATCCTTTAATCTAAAAAATCTACGGTGTAAGATGGTTATTTTGGTTTTTTATAAGTGGAGAAAAAATCGTGGGTCATAAAATGTAAGTTGCAGTTATGGAAATAGAATTGATTTTCCAATTTTACCTTTAAAATTGCTGGTTCTGTGGTTTTAAATGAAAGTAAAGTTACAATTTTGTCAATTTTATTTATATCCATAGATCTATACAATCAATGATTTATTATGATTCTTTTGATTTTTTTCAAAATTTTAGTTTTCATTTTAAAAATAAATCACACTTTGATATCCGTAGATACTCCAATAAACAAACCGGTGACCCGGTCCGATCTGATCCGTGATTCTCTCACTTTCGCGCTTGCGATGTGTTTTTGAAAATCACACACACACACACAACACACAGTTAATTAGGGCTCCAAATTATGGAATCGGATCTTTCATTGATTGAAATGAATGAAGAAGATGATTCTCTCATACAACAGTATCCAGATCTTCATCCAACACTCTCCAAATCGTCTCTCAATTACTCCACTTTCTCCCCTTTCGCACTTCCACCTTCGAACACCAGTAAGCATATACAAGATATTCATAACAGAATATTATATAAAGTTTGCATATGTTCTACATTGCATTGTATGGTTTCCGTTGATTAGATCAAGTAATGGTGTAGTTGTGATCAGTATTTTACAAAGATGGTTCGTTAGTAGTTTTTATTTATTTATTTATTTATTTTTTTACGTGTTATCGATATAACATTGAATTTGAACGTGTTTCTGAGAATTTTGTATTTTGTGACACTTTTAGCGTTGGTATATTGAATCTAATTTACAATGATGGCTTGCTTGTGGTTTAAATTGCTCCCTTAGGGTTAATTTCTTAGTGGGTGCTTGGTTGGAGGCTTAACATTACTCAGAAAATTGCGGTTTGGGGTGGGGGATGGGTTAAGCCGTCTATTGTATTGTGCAACATTTTGTTAGTTCTTCTTTGTCCTTCGTTAACCAATTTCTACTGATTAGACCCTGAGAAAGAGGCTTAGTAGTTGAGTTTGATTTGCTAGTTAAATTATATCAGTTCATGTTTTACATACATTAAATAAATCATATATGAATTGGGGATAATTGACACTCAACCTTTGTGTTAGTGGTGCAAATGAAATTCTTGTCAATAAAAATTCTTATCGTGAAACAGTAATAATGAAGTAATCAGGACTTTTGCCCATGGCCTTGTAGCCTAGAGGCATTGGTGGTTGCCCCCCACAAAGTGGTGTGGGTTCAAATCCTTGCAATGCATGGTTAGGTGGATTTAGGAGCAGAACATTTTCATTAAAAAAAGTCAGGACTTGACTTGGTTGGCAGTTGTGTTTGATTTTGTTCTGGTCATGGAGACGCAAATAATGGTTAAATGATGTTCATTCTCATTGTAGAAAATCTGAAAGACAGTGTACGTGTAGAAAAACCTAGCAGCTCATCTTCTGAAACTATCAATAACAAGGAGAATATAAATTCAAACAGTGTAGAAGTGCCAAAATTAGGTATGGAACCTATGCAGATGAAGAGGAGAAAGAAGGGAGGTGGATACAATTTGAGGAAAAGCTTAGCATGGGACAGAGCTTTTTTCACCGATGAAGGTTGTCTTATTTTCATGCTGAATGATATTACACTAGAAGCATGATTAAATTGTAAAAATTTTCATTATTCAGCTTTTGACAAATGAATATAAGTGATTGACACATTTTCATTTCATAGGCATTTTGGATCCTCTTGAATTGACCTTGATAACCGGTATGGATGCTAACACATGCGGAGGGGGATTGCCTGCTATAAGCGAAGAAGGAAATAGCTCATGTTCTTCAGATGTCATATCTACAAATGAATCCAGTGATATGGAAGGCTCTGTAGAAGCTCCACTTAAAGAGTTACGTGACAAGAATCTTATAACAAAGGGACACAGAGAGAAGACAGGTTGTATGATGAGAAATCATGATTCTTTACTTCGTCATAAAGTAAGTTGACTAGTTCAGACTCTTATTAAGAAGTAACTATAATCATTTGTTTGTGTTAACCACAAATGGGTTTCTTTAATTTATGAAAATTTCTGCCAGCAGATTACACATAAAGTTTTCTCAAGTAATCATACAAATAGAGGCGGGTCCAAGGTTGGTGGCTGTTCTGAGCCTTCAGCTGAAACTTCATATCCTTTTTGTGCTTGAGCAAGATAAAAAAGTTTCAGTTTTTATATCATGACTTGGTTTGACCTTTGAGATAACTTTTGATTGTTGTTGGTTCTGAGCCTTAACTCTTGTACTTTGAAAAGGCCAGCAAATTCAAACTCTTTGAAAACAGCAAAAAAAGAATCCAAGCTTCCTAAACTACCTACCTCAAAGCCAGGATCATGTATTTATGCAATCACAAAGGGTTCTATGGCAACTAGCCAATTGAGGCATAATCTGATTCCTAAACCAAGTAAGTGCCAATGTATTTGGAAGCACATTTTTTCATCTACTCTAATACTAACATATTGCTTGCATGGGAATTTGTTTCTGATTGGTCTTTTTTCCACAGCTGTAAATGTTGAGAAGAATTTTGGGTTGAAAAGCTCTTCACAAAATGCACATAGTTCTCAAACTAAAGCAAAAACTGGTTCAGGCAACCTCCATTTGTCAGTTAAAGAGCTAGCTCAAAAAAAAGCTAAAAATTTGGTAAGAACATTACTTAGATATTCACTTAACCTCTTATTCTCTAGAAGTAATTTATAAAACATAATATTTACTTGGAAGCATGTTGACCACTTGAATCATTGTTTTGAAGTCGCATGGACCTGAAATCACTCAATAGAAATTTTAATTTGCTAGTAAGTGAACTGTTGTAACTTGTAACATGATCTCCTAACTTGTGCAGACACACTCATCTAAAGCTGCTTCTTCAACCAAGTCACAGTCGGTACAGCCTGTGCAGTTTAATAGGGCTATAAGTCAGTCAGAAATGGTTCAAGATACATTGAAGTTGTGTACAATTCGAGAGGAATCTGCCCCTCTTGCAGCTAAACATCTTGCTCAACATGCTGCAGCAAATACGGTAAAGATTTGAACCTTTTTAAACTTCTCCGTCTAACATGTAGCTCTCAATGCACTCATGTAATGAAATAATTTGGACATGACATTGCTAGTCATTTGATTCCCATCACTAACTAGAAAACACCAACTTGTTCTTCTAAATCATACAGAACAACTCATTGCCTGAAGCAACTAGGTTGACTAGTTTAGGACCCTGTCATATTCAAAGGGCTAGTAAGGGCCTGATTGTTTCAGATACATTGAATTCATGTGAAAGCCAGGAGTGTCCTGCTGCTCTTGCAAGACCATCAGGACTAAGATTGCCATCACCTTCGCTGCGATTATTTGACCAGGTAGTTTTGTATTTCATTTCTTACATGTGAAAGTATCTCCATCTTTCTGTTGTCTGAAACCACATTTATCCTTGATGAAAATGATTTCAGGTAACTGCTTCAGTGCGTGGTTCCTTGCAACAGAAAAAAAGTCAACAGTATATGGGCTCTGATAGAAAAATTGGTGAGCTGCGGCCACAAACAAGACTGCCCATGAAGAGTAATGGCATCACAGAAAATGTATCTTGTGTGACTCCAATTTCCAATAAAGAATGTTGCACACCATCCACTCAATTGAGAACATCACCAAATTACATGTTGAACACTAGTATTAAAGGGGTCCCTGATTCAAAGACACACCAAAATCTAGTGACAAAAAATATGCCACGAGTAGACATCAAGTTGGAATTTGAATGCAGGGGTTCCGAGCAAAAGAAAATTATTCTTGGACATGAGGAAACAACATTAGGATGGAAGGGTGAGGAAGGATTAAAGGTAGGTCATCCCACTGAGCAGTTGGCTGGAAATGTAGGAACTTGTCATCAACTGACATCTAAAGATAGAGTTCCTGAAACAAAATACAAATCTGTGGTTAATAACAAGGAAGATGGGTTACAAAGTTATACTGCCTTTTTAATGTCAACATTTGGACGCTCCACTCAGCATCAAGAAGGGAACATTTCAACTGGAGTTGATGATCTTGCTCAAACTTCACCGGAACAAACTGATACTGAAAAATCTGATGATGCTTCTAAGGTTAATCCTGAGTTTCATTTGGATGCTGGTAGCAAAGTGTCCGTGGAGTCCCATGAGCAAGCAGGAAATGTGGGAACTTGTCATCAACTGACCTCTGAAGATAGAGTTCCTGAAAAAAAATACATATCCGTGGTTCATAACAAGGAAGATGGATTACAAAGTAATATTGCATTTTCAAAGTCAACATTTGGACCGTCCACTCAGCATCAAGAAGATAACATTTCAACTTGGGTTGAGGATCTTGCTCAAACTTCAAGGGAACAAACTGATACCGACAAATCTGATGATGCTTCTCCTAAGGTTAATCCTGAGTCTCATTTGGATGCTGGTAACCAAATGTTTGTGGAGTCCCATGAGAAAGATGAAAGTAGAGAAAGAGGAGATGATGTTGGAACCACAAAGTGCGTTCCTCTTGGTATAGAAAATTATTCTGTTGTGCAACATGGGCAAGAAAATGATGTTTCTAAAGTAGTAGATGACAAAAGTTTGCCTATGGAGGAAGATGATAGTCCTTGCAGCAGGACAGTTAGCATAACATCCACCCATTCCCTGGTAGATCAAGGTGATGACACAGAGCTGAAAGGTGTAGATAGCTTGTGTATTCCATATCAAAGTTTGAACACAAAGCAGAGAAATGATCATGCCGATGCGTTTCCTGCTAATACAACAACAACAAAAACTACTACTACTACATCATCATCATTGTCATCATCTTGTGTGAGAGATCCATCTGCTGAAGAAGGCAATAGCATCCACAGCAACTCAGCTACTTCCATCAGGAGTAAAGCTCAGTTACATGATAGTCTTGTGAGAGACAATGTAACACAGCATTTAAATGATAAACCATCTACTCAAGGCTTCCACATTGAACCAACTACTTCCATTGAGAATAAATATCAGTTACCTGCCACACTGCTTTTACATGATAATCCATCATCTACTGAAGGTTTGCAGTTTATCCCAACCACATCCATTAAAAAAGAGTTACAATTGCAGGATACTGGTGCAGCTAATGTATCTCCAAAATGCTTTGAGGACACAACTCCTTGCATTTCTGCATTACCAAATTCTCAGTTGTCAGTTAGCTGCACTTTGCTTGCAAAAAGCTCATGTCTCGAAGAGGGTACATTCCCAAACGTGACTTATATTAATGATCATCTTTCCCAAGAAAAAATTGTCTCTAGTGTTATCCTTATGGAAGTACCTGGTCAAAGACAAGATGGGGTTGATGTGGATTTGATTCCAAGAGAGGTTGCTCCTCTGATTGATGATCAAAACCAGTCTAGTGTCCTCTCACATCACAGACCCCAAGTTGAAATCATTAGTGAGACGGCATCTTTGGGTGATGACACATTTGTTAAAAGGCAATTGATGCTGCAAGGGGCGCAAGGTACTGGAAATTATCCACAGAGTTTGGAAAAAGAAAGAATGGATATAGCCGCAACAATAGTTGAAGCTCAACTTAAAATCCACAAAGAAAATCATAAGAGCCAGGAAATGGGGATAAAAATTCCAGCAGAAAAATCACATGACTCTTGTGGCAATGAGACTGCATCTTTGGGTGATGACACAATTCCTAAAAGGGAATCAGTGCTGCAAGGGGCGCAAGGTACCAGAAATTATCCACAGAGTTTGAAAAAAGAAAGAATGGATATAGCAGCACCAATAGTTGAAGCTCAACTTAAAATCCACAAAGAAACTCATGAGAACCAGGAAATGGGGATAACTTTTGCGGCTGAAAAATCACATGACTCTTGTGGCAATACAACGGAGACCAAGCCGGCTATTCAAGTGAGTGTTGGTGGATCGAAAACTTATGGTCAGTTTCAAAGTGAAAATCACACATGTAAAGGCTCTGGACCCATTAAGCTGGAACGGGTTTCGAAAAGCAATGAATACTTTCAGCAGGAGTCTGTCTGTAAATCAGTTGGGAATGCTGTAGTGGGAAGTGATGTTTATAAATCTGATCCAAGACCGTCCAATGCCATAATAGTTGATGCTACTTCCCATGTCATTGAAGAAGTTGGTAACAGTGAGCAGCAACTATGGGTTGAGTACAAAACCTCAGTTTCCACAGTTAAAGATTTGCCTGCTGAGCATAATGAAAACTGTATTGACAGGCAATCTGCAGGGTGTGGTGATCTCGCACTCACTATTGACTTGGGATTAGAACCATCAGTTGAAGATATATTGTTTGTTAAGCACTCAACTTGTATGGAGAACTGTTCTGCTGAGGAGGAGTCATTTTCATTCCCAGCTGATTCTATGCTAGAAGAAAAGACAACACTGTTTCTTGACGATCAAGTGCTTATGAAGGACAGTTTATTATCTGATGAAAAGATCTTGGATAGTGTAATTGTTGTTCCAGAAGAAAATAAAAAGGCCAGTGCCCAGACTTTGCCTATGGAATTAGTAAATGGAGAAAATCAACCTCAAGGTTTTGATAGGATCACGCCAAAAGTAGAAACATATGACTCTTTCACAGAAGGACAATCTAATTCCGGTTTTTCTCCGAGCCAACAACTGACTACAGGTGTGAAAACCACAAGTACACCAGAATCATGCTGTTTGGTTGGTGGAGGGGATGAGAGCTTGATTACAAACACTACATATATGATAGGAGATCAGGGGTCAAAGATTAGCATCGAAGAGCAAGTTGATGCGACTCAAATGGTGAGTGAATTTCAACATGAATCGGATGACCTTAAGGATGACAATGATGCGACAATGTTGATGTAAGTAGCTTTAAGATGTACATATATTTTCTGTTAGACAACATTTTCACTTGCATATTCCTTAATTTTATCTTGATAATTAATCATTAACTTAGGTGGCAAAATCTTAACCTTGATTTTTGCTCTGTTGTCAGAAAGAAGCCAAATAGTATCAAGATGCAAGATAATTCTTTGGTCATAAATCCCCCAAATGCTGTTCCTTTCTCTGATGAATGGCTGGCAGCTATTGAAGCTGCTGGAGAGGTAATATACATGTACCAAATAAAATAATACACATGACCTCGTAGGAGCTTTCACTACTTCTGGTTATATACATTAATTAATTACCATTAGGCTCTATGAGGATGTGTTTTATATTATTCAGTCCTGCCCTATCATCTATATGTGATCGTCCCTTTTCATATACCTAAAGATCTTAATGGAACTATGGGTTATACCTAAGTAAATTAGGTCATTAGGAACCACATAAGATACTGCTTCTAAAACACTTCATTCAGTACTTTGGAGGCCATTTAAAGGACTTAATCGCCTAGAACCACCTTTTTATATATATCTTTTTTCTTACATTAGCATATGTTGAAAAACTATTCGTTAATTCAGCTTCATTTCTGCATCATTATAGAGTTCTAACCGTGCTTTTATCGTGAATATAATTTATTATTGAGATTCAATACTTATTTTACTTCAAATTTGGTTCGAGTGACATTTAATTAATAACAGGGCGCAAGAAATTTACAAATTGTGGGTGAAGTTCATAATATAGCAATCCTCTTACATGTTTTTTTTCCCTTTTTTTGCAGGAAATTCTTACCATGAAGAGTGGTGCCGTACAACATTCACCCCAAGACAAATCTCTCCCTGAACCAAGTCCTTGGTCTCCGGTAGACTCTACAATCCTAACAATAACTCTTTACTCGCTAAAATAGCATATGAGCATCACAAAACAGAAATTTTTACAAGTTATTTAGCCAATGGATTACTTATATGAGCTTCTTCTATCGAACCTCCCTTTAATTTTCAGCCATGAATATTCCTCTCACATTATCTTTCACACAATCCGGAAATAGTAACCAAGTCTTGATGTGGCTAATGATCAAATTAGGACACTTATGCATGAATAATATACAACTAATACCATAATGAATGCAAAATTATAGAATATTACACTCAAAAATAGGAAATTATTCTTACTAACATATGCTTCATGTGCCTTTATCTTCTTATATATTTTTTATTGTATGAGTTCTTTCTGGACCAGCTAGCTCTAAACTGATTAAATTCTTGTAGGGGGTTAAACTCCCAACTCTTAGTTTATTATTGGTTGACTACACCAATCATGGTAGGATATATGAAGATACGAACTTGGCATTCTAAGCTCATCTGTGTAATTTTCAGTCTCTCTTTTATAAAATGTTGATCCTTCAACATCCTTCTTAACTTGGAAAAAAAATCATTTTGTAGCTTAAGTATTTGGGAAGTAGTAAAAAGATGGCTTACGGCCCAGATCTTCTAACATGTGGGGTATGGAAAATGTGTAGTTTTACAACCTTACCCTGTATTTGAATTCAAATTTAAAATTTCAACACCATTAACAATAGCATTGTTTTTACATTTTCATGTATGCTCTTAGAGACTGCAATTTGAACATATTTATGGGTAAAGGTTTATTATTTTTAGTCCAGTGAATCAAATGGGAAAAATCTTGAAGTTTTAGCTATGATGAATATGTGCAGATGGGTCAAATGGATAAAAAGTTGCCCAAAGCATAAGGTATCAACTTTTAGCCTTTTAGGTATTAACAGGTGGAATAAGTTTATTTACTCCAGTCAAAGTCAATAGGGAAATTATGTACCTACATAACCTGGCGTACACTTAAACCCCTTGTTGTAGAAGAGCTTTTAAGTCGAGAGTAGAGATACAGGAACAACCGTCTGATGGAACATGACTTCCACGTCTGTTTATTATTGTTATTTTAATAATATAGTTTTGTAATCATATCTAACATACGAACTGATAATAAAATTTAATAAAGGGTAAAAAAGTGTTTTCTGTCAGCCCCCATACCAAACCCATCTGAACTATCCATTCTAACACCTCTACAAGCTTTGTTTGAGCACACTTAAAGGCGATAAAATTCCAATCTGCTGGCTTGCTCAACTATGATTTTTTGCTCTATATTAATACTTTTGTAACAGTTTTGTCTATGGAGAACACTTCGAAGTGTCCCCTTGTATGTAGTCAAGCAGCTTTTGCTGCTTACCAAACACAACTCATTTTTCCACATTAACAGTTCTATCTTGTATGTTTTATTTTTTATTATTTTTATTTTTATTTTTATTTTTACTTTTATTTTTACTTTATTTGTCTGTGTGTGTGTAAATATATAATTTGCAGTTAAGGTTGCTGATGTCTGATTTTGTAGTTTCTGATGCATATATCTATCATATATGATATATTCATTTTTATGGATTTTCAGGTGAAGAAAGCCAATCATATTGGACCATACGACTGTACAAAGTACATGAATTCCATGCCATCAAATTCTCAAGTATCTGACCAATAATCCATATGGTACATTCTTGTTTTCCTTAGACAATTGCAGATGTTCTACCAACATGATGTATCCTAAAATCTCTGGTGCATAATTTCTTATTATCACGTTATTCAGCTATTAAAATGCATCAACGCCTTCTCTTTCACGTATGTGTCATGTCTTAAAAGTGCAGACCGATGCTTCAAATGAGACTTTATGTGGAATGTACCCACCGATTAAGTAGGATACTTCCTCTTCATATTTGGTTTCTTTTCCAAGAAAAAGAATGTTATGGTAACCAATTAGCCAGTTATTACATTACAAAGGGTGGTCTTATTTCTATTTGGTAACCAGGAGAGCTTGTTAGAGAAATCTCTTAGGACCCATCAATACCATTTAAACATGTAGCTTATGCTGCGTATATGGTCTTTAAGAGGTTAATGCAGAGAACAAATAAATGCTAGCTTCGAAGTGGAGATAACCATCCAAGCTTAGAAAGCGTGAACTTATTTGAGTAACCAGTATTTCTTAACTAAAGTGTGTTAATTTTAAACGGTTCAAATAACCTTTACATAGAGGCAAATTTGAGGAATAATTGGGTAAAGTCCCCACAAATCAAAGTTAAACTTCATCTGTTTTATAGTTCAGGATACATGTTAGAGTTTTGTTCAAGGCAATATCTTTTTCACCTCTCAAGCTAGCAATTCTGGACCTTTGGAGACAAAGAGCAACATATATTTGTTAGGAACAATTACGTAAGGGCTTAGATTCCAAGAAAACTTTCAACTGTCCTTCAACTCAATCTGTTAAAAAAGTTAGTGAGCCATGTATAAACCATTGATGATCTAGCTAAGTGTGACACATCATGACATATGTCTCTCATTCTCTGTGTTTAAATCTCTCTAATATTGATCTGTAACAAAAATGATTGGAATATGAAGTCATTCAACACCAGTGGTGAACCCATAGACCATAGTGATGGTAAAAGAGAAAAAGAAAACGTTTGTGCTGAGCAAATTACTTGTCCTAGGATTATTATGATTAGAATATAATAAAACAAGAGTTGTAGGGTTGTAATTTTGGTTTACTTAATTTGATATAAAGCAATCTTGCATCATTGATTTACCTTTTGATATATAAAAATGTGAGAGAACTTATCAACTTCTGGATAGTCAATTATACTTATTTAGGTTTCTTTTTTATCAATTCAGTTTATTATTATCTTAGTAATATTATAGTCGGGTGTTATCATATTATATCATCAAGCCAAGAAAGAAGACTTCCACACCCAACAACTTTGTTTAAAGTTAGAGAAGCTTAAAGCTTCTAGACCCCGGCAAACCAAGCCGTGTATAAATTCAAGTGAACTTTGTAAAAGAAGGAAAATCAATCACATTAATAAAAATCATATGGAATTTTCTTATGATATGTATTTAACTTAAACAATGCTACTCCCTAAGAGGCAATAGACCAACAACAGGGTAGCACTAAGTACTCATGCATAGAATTACGATATTCATGCTTCAAAACGTCACCCTTATAATGAATTTTAAACTCCATA
>BJCM01099636.1:0-19649 GCA_018326385.1 Flaveria bidentis
GAAGAAGAAACATGAATTCAAAACATAAATGTCATTCAATTGATAATCAGAATGATTATCAATCTTGTGCGAATAGCACAGAGTGATTACAAGCGAAAATGAGAAAATTAAGAACTACTACTTAGAAATTGATTACAAAAACGAAAGAAATCAAACTATTTATACTAATAACAGGATTCTCGCGCGACAACTACTTTTCGCGTGGAAGACCTTTTCGCGAGACAACATCTTTCGCGTGACAATCTTTATTCAATCTTTAATTGTTTTGCCGAGCCTTTGATATTCCTCTACAGACTCGAACTCCCTACGACTCAAATATAAAAATGAAAGAAAGCCTTGTTAAAGCTTCACGAAAAAACCCTCTACATCAAGTCAACTCACGCATACCCTTTTAGCCTCTCTCGATTCAGTTCTACGCAAAACCGATCTCGCCGGACGTTGAAAACCAATAGACAACAACAACCAGTCCGACCCACCTCAAAAATCAGGTCCATAATCGGTTTGCTCGTACCAGTTTCTAAGACGCAACAGAACCATCAATGTGCTAACAAGGAGTTCTGTTTACGTGTCGTATGGCATTGGAGTATTGTTCTTTTACATCGTAAGGTATGAATACTAACCTTTCATCCCGGATGAATTTTACGAATCAAAAAGGACGACTAAATCTTCTAATAACTGAAAATTAGTCTCAAAAGTGGATCTTGATTTCTTGAAGCAAGCTACGTGGGTAGTATAATTATTGATTTAAAACCATAAGTTGGGTTTCTAGATAATTTATTCCAAGAGTATTAAGAAGGAATTCAACCTTGGAAAGTTGTAAAATTTAAAACCTCATACAACCTATCTATCACATTCCAGCGAAAACGTGAGAAGCTTGGGGATGAATCGTCGGTTTAAAACACATTGATCATTATAACATGCAAATCACAGAAATAAACTAGATATCATTTAATTAAATTATGATTATAGGATTACATGGTTACAAAATTTAGTATAATATTTTAGACTTATACTTTTGGAATCATATTCTAAATACATGTCTTTATCATTTCATTCATTTTTCAGCTAGTAGTGCACGTGAACATTTAAAAGAGATTGAAGTCAGACAGTTCGATAGTCAACCAAATGCACAACTTTTCTACATAGCTGTGTCAATCACTAAACATGTTGAATGTGTACACGAGGTTATAATACATTATTCTAACCTAAAAAAACATACTCAAAATAGTAAACATAAAGTTAGTGAGAACATAGGTTTAATCAACAACATAAATTATTTTGAATTAGTGTAACACAATCAAACTCACAACCAAACATACTCACATATCAAGTGATTCATAAATATCACATACAAATCACAGAATTAAATAATATAACATCACTGCCCTCATCCTGCAGATGTAGTTTGACATATTCCTAAGTAGCGCTAGCTATATTATTTAACAATTCATCATCTATATTATTGGTTGTGTCAATATGACAGTAACAAATCAAAATTCTCAAATTTGCATCAATTTCAAACACAAAC
Organism: Flaveria bidentis; assembly: GCA_018326385.1. NCBI lineage: Eukaryota > Viridiplantae > Streptophyta > Magnoliopsida > Asterales > Asteraceae > Flaveria > Flaveria bidentis. The sequence goes on from BJCM01099636.1 coordinate 1,529, forward strand.
AATATGTTTTTTCCTCAAAAATTTATAAATTAAAAAGGAGCTATGTTATTCACCTTTATTCTAGTCACAAATCAAATAATTCCTAAAAATAAAATTATTTGTTAGAAATAAATCTTACTTTTTTAAAATTTTCAGCATTTAAATCACTAATTCTGTTAAAATTTCTAATTGATAGTTACTTTTATCCAAAAATCACCAACTTTTACCAGTAGAAACATTATGAAATCAAAATTATCTCGTAAAATATTTAATCTATAATTCATTACAGCCAATTTACTAGAATTTTACCAAGTTTTGCAATATTTTGCAGAAATAGTTACATATCTCTAAAAATTCTGAAATTTACACACACTGTTCATTTCAATGTGTCATAATTTATGTATATTTCCAAGATTTATCCTACTGTTTTATTATTACTTCTATATTTTCTTCTGATTAAATATTCTAAAATATGAAACTTATTCATATATACGAATTAATTCACGAAATTTAATCTAAAATTTCAATAAAATATAAATATTATTATATAAAGTTTTCCAAATTTTTATTGATTATGGATCTTCTGTTTGATAATTTTCTTTCATTTCATTAAATTAATCATATAAATTAATATATTTAATATAATTATTCCAAAATTTACAGATTATTATTTCTAATATTTTCTTACAAATTCCTAAATTTTATTCCTACAATCACAGTTAACTAATTATTTAATCTAATTTATCATGAATATAACATATTTCAACCCTTTAATCTTTTATTTTGTTTAAATCCAAGTTTTTTAAAACTTTTCAAAATTTTAGTTTTTGAACTTCTTTTCATTACTAACTTTTGATAGAAACCAAGAGTTCATGAGGTTTTTGTGAATAATCTTGACGATTTAACTCATTGAGTTGATTTATGTGTTAGTTGAACAAATATATACCTTTTAAACTTGTTAGTTTATAAATTTGAGAATCAAACCTTGTTTGATGATGAAATAAACTAAGGAAGTTACTAGCTTGATCCTTAGAAGTCCATTTTATGACATGGTGCTTGAATCTTTGAAGGTTGATCATAGTCTAGTGGAAAACAACTTGTTCCATGATGTTCTTGAGATGAGGATCAGTGGTAAGCAAAGGATGATATGGTTAGTTAGATGATGTGATAACCGAGAGCTAAAGGTTGATGGTAGTGGTGATTTGTGAACCGAGAACAAGATGATGATAGTTTGTATGAAAATCGAGAGAGAGAGAGAAAGAGAGCCAAGAGTGGTTATGGTTGTGGTGGTGGTTTGCGGTGGGTTGTGATTGTGTTAACTCCATCGGCCGAGAGGTTCAGGAAGTGGGGTTCATCGTAGTCATTAGGTCTATACTTAGGGTGATGAGATGGTGGTTATAGGGGTGATTAGTCGGCTCCATAGGTGTTAGGTGGCAAACTTAGAGAGTGATTAGTGTAATGGTTGTGCTAGGTGTCGATCGGAGCTAATAATCTACTTAGTCATTAAGCTAGGGTTAGTTACTTAGTTTAGTTGTTAATCGAGCTTAGTGGAAGCCCTAATGAGCTGATTTCTTGTTAAGATTGGGTTACTGTTTAGATGCTTAAGATTGGTTTAGTTTTAGTTTTTGACATAAAGTTTATAGATGTTAACTTGATTAGTAGTGTTTAATTAAGTTTCAAGTCTTAATATATTACATGTAGATAAAGCATCTAACAGTCAAGAACTAATCACATAGTCTTAAGATGACAATTCATATAAGAGTTGCATATATGCACATGTAAATACTTATGCATGCATGCATGCTTCCATGCAAAAATATATAAATTTTTATATGAGGTCAGCATATAAATTCAACTTATCAATCTCTAATAAGGTATATAGGTATATACAATCTACTTAGAGTAGTTCTTAAAGATGTTTAATTTACCTAACCTTGGCTAGGTTGTCACACCAACTTAGATTAAGTTTACATTCTTAAGTATTCGAAGATTATAAAAACATCAGTATATTTAATGAAAATAATATTTAATATCATTTCAACGCAATTATTACATGTGTTATGAGCAATCAATTCACATTTGTACGTCCCGGTTATTCTGCCATTCGTCGGGGTGTGACAAAAGAGAGAAGTAGAAAAGTAGTGGTGCTGAATTTCTCACATGGTGGTGGAGAGGTAGTGGTGATGATGATGATGAAAGAAGAAGATAAAGATGGAAGAAGAAGATAAATAGAGGGGGTGAGGTGTGGTGGGAGGGGTTTGGGTGGGGGTAAATTAAGTTTTGTTTAGAAATTATTAATTTATAAATTTAAGGGTATATTGGTAATTTTACATTGACTTAACTAATAAACTTAATCTCAGTTAATGTCAAGGACTGAAATTGAGTATATGATGCATTGTTTAGGCATGAATATATGAATTTTAAAAAGTAGGGACTTGATGACCTGTCATTGGGGTCATATGTAACACCCGGATATTTATTTTGAAGCCGACGAAAAAAGAAAAAGAAATAAAGTCCAAAGTCGGGGGACCAAACTTGCCCAAACGTGAGAAAGTTTGGAAGAGAAGTGGAATAAGAGGGTAGGGTAGCCCACACCCTCCCCAAAAACTCAGCAAAGAAAAGAAAGAAGAGGGAAAAGGGAGAAAAGAAGAGAAAAAGGTTGGTTCGGGTAGATTCAAGCGTGTAAAATCGTCGTGTAGCGAGTCAAAACGAAGCTCTACTTCTCGGTGTTGATTGTGTAAGTTCTAGGACCCCTATTTTAAATGTTTTGGTTGATTTTGCGGCTGGAACACAACTGAAAACCGGTTTTTGTATGTGTGTGTGTTTGACCCATTTGTATGTGTTTGCGTGTGATGCGTTTGGAGTTTGTTTCTGAGCTTATGCGTGCTTGATTGGTGTTGTGGTATGCATTCCTAAGGTTTAGGATGGTTGATTTGGGCTTAGAATGGGTTTGGATGAGCTTGGAGGTCAAAAATAGCAGATTGGGTTCGGGATGAACTACATTCTGCATCAGCTAGGGCTAGGCGAACGAATGGAGGCCATACGGCCGATTGAGGTGCGATTGAGGTTCCTTCACATTAATGAGGGTTAAATCGCATGATTGAGGGTTCATTCGCACGACTGAGAGCCCATTCGCATAAATGCTCATCCGCATTAGGTCCATCCGCATTAGTTCCATTCGCATGGAACTCATCCGCATTGGGTTCATCCGCATTAGGTCCATTTGCATGGGTGTTCATTCGCATAGGTGTTCATCCGCATTGGTCTATTCGCATGATGTTCAGTCGCCTGGAAGGCCATGCGACTGAAGGGTGTCCATACGCCCAAGTAGGGCTTGTGCACTCGGGGAAAACGTAGTTTATGTTCTATCTTTCGGGGGAAAGTGCAGATGTAAGTTGTGACATGGGAGGTTCTTGTAAGTTCACATAAGATGACTTTTGACGTCTTAGAGGCTATGTTGGGCATGATGTTGTTGCATGATTATGCATGATGTATGTTATGTATGTATGATGTTGCCCTGTATGATGATGATGACTGTGTATGTTATGTTCCTTGTTATGACGTATGTTTATCTTTCCTGTGGCTTTACGTTGAATGTTAATGAATGAAATGAAAGTATTATGTAATGTAAAGTGAAAGATAATGAAAGAGGAACATGAAGGAAGAATGCATGCATTAATAAATGATAAAAGAAATGAGAGGCTTGCAAGCAATTGTATGGAAGGGACACGCCAAGGTGTTAGCCCAACGGTGTGCGGGTTCGCTACCCTGGGAGGATGCACATTGGGATCTTTCTTTGTGATCGACCATTTGTATAGAACCTCTACCGCTTACCCCGGTATTGCAGCACCATGTATATCTGTCTATTTATAGACTTCGGCCCAGTAGCTATATAGTTTGGGGTGTAGCACATGGTATTGGTATGGGAGATATGAAAAGTGAAAGAAAGAACGAATAATGAAGATAATAATGATATTATCTACGTGTACGTATGTCGTCTGATCGCATGAATGTAAAGTACGGTTTTAACAAAAGAAAAGTATGTTTTATTATAAAACTAGAACTCACTCAACAACGCTGACTTTTATGTGTTTCCAGTTGACAGATAATGATTGCTGAGGATGGCACGAGGTGGCTACTCTGCTCTTTTGGGATGGCATCCATTTATAATGCTTTTGTGATGTAATGCGACTTGGGTTTTGTAATTGGTTAACGATGTATTATTTTGCAAAAGCTTTTATAATGAAATAAGATGTATATTTTTGGTAATTCCGTTGCGATGTTTTATGAAAGACAAATGTATTTATATGTTTTAATTGTGATGATCGACCAGCTGTGAGCATCCGGGAACGGGGCCTTACAAGTTGGTATCAGAGCCAAAGTTTAAGTGAAATGAGTAAATTTTTCAAAATAAACCTAAACTTAAACTGAAAATGGGACGGAAAATGAAAGGGATGCCAATCTGAGTAGCTGCGTGCCATGAGGTATTTTCGTAATGTTAACCGGTATTATATGCGCATGTTGTGTGGTTTATGTGTTGTTTGTAGATTTAAATACTGATGTAGTTAGGTTGGAGCTTATAAAGGACTATTTTCACTGACCACAAGAGCTTAAAGTACTTCTTTGAGCAGAAAGATCTGAACATGAGACAAAGACAATGGTTGGAGCTTATAAAGGACTATGATTGCGAATTCCATTACCATCCGGGCAAAGCCAATGTAGTGGCTGATGCCCTTAGCCAAAAGGAGAGGCCCGAGCCGATTCGGGTGAAGGCGTATCAACTACTCATGACCTCTGACGTGATGAAGCAAGTTAAAGAGTTTCAAGATGAGGCATTGAAGGAAGATCATCTTAACTCGGAAAGAATGAGAGGTCTAGTTGGGGAATTGGGTGAAAACACACTTAATGTTAAAACCCGATTTGGACGGGTGTGGATTCCTCGTTTTGGGGATCTACGGGTGAAGATTTTGGATGAAGCTCACAAGACTCGATACTCCATTCATCCAGGTTCCACGAAGATGTATCAAGACATGAAGAAGGATTATTGGTAGCCGCGAATGAAACGGGACGTAGTGGAGTATGTGAGTGTGAAGCCGCTGGATTGGTAGACATCCGAGCATGTTCTTGACGGAAGGATAAACAACCAAAACCAAGAGACAATTAATAACATGAACTATAAAAAATGGTTTCATTAATAAAACCTAATGATTACAAGCTTGTTACAACATAAGAATCAGGACTCTAGGCAAGGGGAGATCGAGCATGATCCCCCCTCTCATCCGGCAGCACCTAGGCCCCTGGGCAGACTCCTCTCAAAACCCTTTCTTTTCTACACACTAAAACTGGTATTTATAGGCCTCGGCCCATATTAGATGCCACTGGGCCCATTCGTGCAATTGGACCATGTGTATGGTTCAATCGTACGACTAGACCATGCGTATGGTTCAATCGTACGACTCGACCATACTTATGGTTCAGTCTTACGAATGTCTCAATCGTATCTCTCAGTCGCACGACTGTCAGTCGTACAACTGAGTCTCATTCGCGTATGCTCCTGCGAATGACCCAGTTTCATGTGTTTACAACATATCAGGTGTATTACATTAAGCCTAGACTATTCGTCAAGCGACGGACACACTATATATGACAATATATGCTCAAACAAATTCCCCTTTGGACGTTGCTTGCGAATAGTAGATAACACCTCTTACAATCTTCAGTCAATCTTTGCTCTGGTTGTTAATAGAATCAAACGAAAACCATATTAGCCAACATTGTCGATCCGTCAGGTTGCTACAATATCCCTGAAAATGAATTTAGGCACAATAGCTTTCGTTTACTTTGCAGAACACCATCATAGCAACAAGATTCCCTATATGACTGATTTTTCCAGATAATGACATGAACCGTTTTCCATTGCTTCAATCTTCACACAGGCTAACCTGATTAACATCAACACCTGCGAAATTCCCCCTCAAATTCAGCATATCCCAATATATAAACATTGTGCTCTCCTGGCGTCTTCACACGGTGTATTGGGAAAAAAGTAGAGGGTTCCAATCCACAGCTGACAATCTCAACCAAATCAACGTGCACTTAGATTCATCATCAAAAACTGGCTCACATCATCACTTTCTGATTACGTCTTCAATTTCTCTATACATGAATTCCCCCTAAGAATGGGAATCCTCTTTGTGCGGATAGATGTAACTTGATTGGCCCATAAATAGTCAGATGCTCCTAACAACCCCACAAAATCAGCACTGACTACTGACATCTTCTCTTCTCTCTTTCATGTTCCAACTACATTCACCTATTCTGGAAGTCCGACGAATAATGGGTTATACATCAAACTTATTTGACAAAAGAACCTTAGGGTGAATATGCTTTGCTCATCCTCAAATCTGTGTAAAAAGCAGTTCCAGACTCTTTTTTTTTGGTCTGGAACAAATGCGGATGAGTCAATGCGGATGGCTTATTCGTGCGATTGAACATACGACTGATCCAGTCGCATGAATGGTCCATTAGCATGGTCCAGTCGTACGAATGGTCCATTAGCATGGTCCAGTCGTACGAATGGACCATTCGCATGTTCCAGTCGTACGAATGGACCATTCGCATGGCCTAGTCGTACGAATGGACCATTTGCATGGTCCAGTCACATGAGCGGATCTGCACACAGATTTTCAGATCTGTAGCCGCCAAGGCTTCCCAAAACCCTAATTCTGATGAATTTACATGAACCGAAACAAAATAGACATCATCAGACGGAAGGATAAACAACCAAAACCAAGAGACAATCAATAACACGAACTATAAAAAATGGTTTTATTGATTAAACTGAATTATTACAAGCTCGTTACAACATAAGAATCATGACTCTGGCAAGGGGAGATCGAGCATGATCTCCCCTCTCATCCGGCAACACCTAGGCCCCCGGGCAGACTCGTCTCAAACCCTTTCTTCTCTACACATTGAAACTGGTATATATAGGCCTCGACCCATATTAGATGCGACTGGGCCCATTCGTGCGATTGGACCACGCGTATGGTTCAATCGTACGACTGGACCGTGCGTATGGTTCAATCGTATGACTGGACCATACTTATGGTTTAGTCTTACGAATGTCCCAATCGCATCTCTCAGTCGCACGACTGGTCCATTAGTATGGCTCAATCGTACGACTGAGTCTCATTCGCATATGCTCCTGCGAATGACCTAGATTCATGTGTTTACAACATATCAGGTGTATTACATTAAGCCTAGACTATTCGTCAAGCGACAGACACACTTTATATGACAATATATGCTCCAATAGTGAGTAAATGCCTTACTTTTCTAGAGGTGAAGGCCGAGCATCAGAAGCCGTATGGGAAGATCCAACCTTTGGATATACCAGAGTGAAAGTGGGAGCACATCACCATGGATTTAATTACGAAGCTGCCACGTACTCCGAAAGGGTATGATGCTATATGGGTGATTGTTGACCGCTTGACGAAGAGTGCTCACTTCCTACCGATCCACGAGACATATTCTTCTGAGAGGTTGGCTGATCTTTTCATCAAAGAGATTGTAACTCGTCACGGTGTGCCAGTGTCTATTGTGTCTGATCGTGAAACTCGGTTTACATCCAAATTTTGGAAGAAATTCCACGACGCCATGGGGACAAGGTTACATATTAGCATGGCTTATCATCTCCTGACCGATGGTTAGTCCGAGATGACCAACCAGACATTGGAGGACATGGTTTGGGCATGTGTTATTGATTTTGGGGGAAGTTGGGATGACCACTTACCGTTAGCTGAATTCTCATACAACAACAGTTATCATGCCAGTATTGGTATGCCCCCTTATGAGATGCTATACGGTAGGAGATGCAGAACACCCGTCTATTGGGGGTGATATTGGTAAAAAAGAACTAGGGAGCATCGAGGTAATCGAGGCTACGAATGAGAAGCTCGAAAAGATCAAGGCCTTCATGAAGGCAGCCAAAGATAGACAGAAGTCGTATGCTGATAAACGACGCAAACCGATTGAGTTCCAGGTGGGTGACCAGGTTATGTTGAAGGTCTCACCTTGGAAGGGTATCATTCATTTCCGAAAACAGGGCAAGTTGAGCCCAAGGTACATAGGCCCTTTCCGAATCATTGCTCGAGTAGGAGAGGTGGCCTATAGATTGGAGTTACTAGATGAGTTAAGTGGAATTCACCCGACATTTCATGTATCTCATCTAGAAAGTACTTGGTAGATGAAGATATGATTGTTCCACTGGATGATATCAAAGTAGACGAACGACTCAATTCTGTGGAGCAACCAGTGGCAATCATCGACCGAAAGGAGAAGAGGCTGAGAAATAAAGTGGTTCCTCTTGTGCGTGTACAGTGGAAACACAGGAAAGGATCCGAGTCCACATGGGAGACTGAAGAAAAAATGGGACAACATTACCCACGTTTGTTCGAGGAATAACAGGTTTCGGGGACGAAACCTATGTAAGGGGGTGGACTTGTAACACCTGGATATTTATTTTGAAGACGAAGAAAGAAGAAAAATAAATAAAGTCCAAAGTCGAGGGACCAAACTTGCCAAAACACGAGAAAGTTCGGAAGAGAAGGGGAATAAGAGGGGAGGGCAGCCCACACCCTCCCCACATCTCCAAAAACGTAGCAAAGAAAAGAAAGAAGAGGGAAAAGGGAAAAAAGAAGAGAAAAAGGTTGGTTTAGGTAGATTCAAGCGTGCAAAATCGTCATGTAGCGGGTCCAAACGAAGCTCTACTTCTCGGTGTTGATTGTGTGAGTTCTAGGACCCCTCTTTTAAACGTTTTTGGTCGATTTTAGGGCTGGAACACATCTGAAAACCTGTTTTTGTATGTGTGCATGTTTGACCCATTTGTATGTGTTTGCGTGTGATGCGTTTGGAGTTTGTTTCTGAGCTTGTGTGTGCTTGAATGGTGTTGTGGTATGCATTCTTAAGGTTTAGGATGGTTGATTTGGGCTTAGAATGGGTTTGGATGAGCTTAGAGGTCGAAAATGGCAGATTCGGTTCGGGATGAACTGCATTCTGCATCAGCTAGGGCTAGGCGACCGAATGGAGGCCACACGGCCGATTTAGGTGCGATTAAGGTTCAGTCGCACGAATGAGGGTTCATTCGCACGATTTAGGGTTCATTCGCACGACTGAGAGCTGATTCGCATAAATGCTCATCCACATTAGGTCCATCCGCATTAGGTCCATTCGCATGAGTGTTCATTTGCATAGGTGTTCATCCGTATTGGTCCATTCGCATGATGTTCAGTCGCCTCGAAGGCCATGCGATTGAAGGGTGTCCATACGCCCAAGTAGGGCTTGTGCACTCGGGGAAACGTAGTTTATGTTCTATCTTTCGGGGGAAAGTGCAGATGTAAGTTGTGACATGGGAGGTTCTCGTAAGTTCACATAAGATGACTTTTGACGTCTTAGAGGCTATGTTGGGCATGATGTTGTTGCATGATTATGCATGATGTATGTTATGTATGTATGATGTTGCCATGTATGATGATGATGACTGTGTATGTTATGTTCCTTGTTATGACGTATGTTTATCTTTCCCGTTCCTTTACGTTGAATGTTAATGAATGAAATGAAAGTATTATGTAACGTAAAGTGAAAGATAATAAAAGAGCAAAATGAAGGAAGAATGCATGCATTAATAGATGATAAAAGAAATAAGAGGCTTGTAAGCAATTGTATGGAAGGGACACGCCTTTAAAAGGTGTTAGCCTAACGGTGTGCGGGTTCGCTACCCGGGGAGGATTCACATTGGTGTCTTTCTTTGTGATCGACCATTTGTATAGAACCTCTACCGCTTACCCCGGTACTGCGGCACCATGTATAGCTGTCTATTTATAGACTTCGGCCTAGTAGCCATATAGTTTGGGGTGTAGCACATGGTATTGGTATGAGGGATATGAAAAGCGAAAGAAAGAACAAATAATGAAGATAATAATGATATTATCTACGTGTACGTATGTCGTGTGATCGCATGAATGTAAAGTACGGTTTTAACGAAAGAAAAGTATGTTTTATTATAAAACTAGAACTCACTCAACAACGTTGACTTTTATGTGTTTCTTGTTGGCCGGTAATGATTGTTGAGGATGACATGAGGTGGCTACTCAGTTCTTTTGGGATGGCATCCATTTATAATGCTTTTGTGATGTAACGCAACTTGGGTTTTGTAATTGGTTAACGATGTATTATTTTGCAAAAGCTTTTATAATAAAATGAGATGTATATTTTTGGTAATTCCACTGTGATGTTTTATGAAAGACAAATGTATTTATATGTTTTAATTGCGATGATCGACCAGCTGTAAGCGTCCCGGGAACGGGGCCTTACATCATAAAAAACCTAATTAATCTAGGTAGCTAGAGTAACTCAGGTAGCATCCATAAGAAGCATGTGGTTAGTGTTACACGATTCATTTGATTATTAAAATAAATTACTTAACTAAAGTAAACCATTGTCTCTAGACTGTGGATTGGTAACATTGTGAATGAACGAGTCTTAAAAGATTTTTCCTTTGTTATCACTTTAATCAAAAGCTAAGATCTTGAATTATTGTTTCTTACAAACCATAATTTAAAAGTACAAATTGTTGATCTTACAGAATTGGAAACCCGAAACTGATTGTGTTTTGTTTATAAAATTAAGTTTGTTATAAAGTTTGTTGCTTTGTGCAATTGTGTTTATTAATCCATTCCAAGTTTCAATTTTTATTTATAAAGTTTGAGTCTTTTAGGTAATCAAGTCATGTTAATTAAACATTTTCCACATATTCCCTAAGGATACAACCTTACTTACCCTTACACTATAAATATAGCTAAGACCGGTTATTTAAATTGTTTTTGATCGATTCTTAACAACCAGATCAAAATGGCGTCGCTGTTGGGGAGTTAGTGTGCTTAGTGTTTAATCGTTTTAATTTATAAAAAACCCAAAAATATTTTATTTTTCTGTTTTTCATTTTAGTTTGTTTTCTAGTTCAATATTACGTGAGGTAGTTTTATGTTTTCTTATTTGTAGGCACCTATTACGTTAATGCATACAAGATTTTCAGGAAGGACTTCGCCATTGCACTTTGATCTAGAAATCGAGAAAACCGCAAGAGAGAATCGTGTGTTTCACAAATCATCAACTTTAAGGATTTCTTTCATTTAGGGTCAAACAAGATCAGAAGAGGTACATCATCAGCCACAACTCATTGGATTTTAGGCCGACTCTCTAGAACACTAGAAAGTAATAAAGCAAGAGGAATGAATAATTCAGGAAACCAAGGGGAGCCATAACCCAACCAACCTATGGGAGATATCTCATTACCTGTGTTTCCCCCACCTGATAATTCTCTAACTCAACCATAACTGGGCAACCTCAACCTCCTCCCATAAATTTCGAACCAACACCTAATGTCTTGATCTGTTATCCAGGTCTTCAACATGATGGGGAGGGGTCTCATCATAGCAATGCGGACCTGTAAATACATGTGTACCTAGTTTAGGAGCTCAAATGTAAAATGTTTTTCATGTCTTACATATATGTAACAGAATGGGTATGAATGAAATGTAATGTGTTTGTGATGCTTATAATATTTAATATTTCATTGATTATTGTGTGAAAACGCATATTGAACTAACTATATAGGTTTGTGGTTGTTCACATAGTTCTTAGGCAATAATGATTAAGAAACGTGCTTAAACTTAATCGTGTTAAATTCTCATGCGAATGGACCATAAAAATGGACCATACGCCTGAATACTTCATGCTAATGAACCAGTCGCACGACTGAACTAGGAGACTGGATCAGTCGCACGATTGTAACATGAGATTGACTCAGTCGTACGACTGAATCTTCAGTCATGCGGATGGATCAACCGCAAGCTTCAATCGCACGACTGAACCATACAAATGGTTCATTCGCACGAATGGAAAACCCTAACCTATAAATACCACTTAATTCGTGGAAAAACGCAACAATTCGAATCCCTACGCAATAAATCGTACCCTAGTCGTCCAAAGATCTAAGATAACATGTTCCAAGTTAATAGATCGCAATTAATCATCCTACAATCGTTCTTAACGTTTAGTTTCATTCTTAGATTGATTATACTTGCGTTCTCACTGATTGGATCGCCAATCAAATAGGATTCCGCACTATTTGGTTTGGTATACACGTAAATCAGTTAGTACTCCGTACCGAAACGATCCTAACAAGTGGTATCAGAGCTTTGGCTCTTGATTTGCGTGTGATTCAATCGATTTTGATATAAAAATCGCATTTGTCACTCAAAAACGTAATCTTTTTATGTCAAACAGTGTTATCGACGTCTCCAGATCAAAATGTTAATGTTTTTCCAGCATACGGCAATTAGGGTTAGTGACAAATTCGTGTTTTTACGTCAAAGTATTCAAAACCTTCGTTTTTGCAAAAATAGCAGCCTCCAGTCGCATGATTGACTCAATCGCACGACCGAACCCATTCGCACCACTCATACGCACGATTAGCTCAGTCGTCCAGCCATTCGTACAACTGAAGATCTTTGTTCGCATTGTTCATCCGCACCTGACAGTCGCACGATTGAACCATCCGCATTGTTCAATGGCATGAATAGCCCAATCTCATTCTCTCATTCGCACAAGTACAACAGTTTGTTCTAAGATCATTATTCAGCATTCATCGCAGGTAGAGATTCACGGATCTAGAATCTATTGCTTTTGGAAAATGAAGTGGGGAATCACGATAAGCCTTCAAAGCTCATAACGTTAGATGATTACACACAATGGAAGCAAAGGTTCGATATATACCTAAATGAAGTAGATCCTAATCTGTGGGAATCAATAGAGACAGGGTATAGTATGCCAGTTGGAGCCGATGGAGTTAAACTTACCTTAGGCAGCATGAATGATGGGCAAAAGGTAAAGTACAATGCAGAGAAGAAGGTGTACGCTCTGTTAAATCAGTCCATTCCTAAGGATATATTTCATCATTTTTCTAAGAACAAGCAATCAAAGAAGCTATGGGATGCTTTGGAAAAGTGGTATGACAGGAATGTATCGTTAAAAGCTCTAAAGGCTAAAGCTTTAAAGAAGGAGTTCGATAACTTCTCATCAATGGGTAAGGAGAGTCTTGATGACGTTATAGACTGCTTCTACCACTTAATGAGTGAGTTGCACACTCATGGGGTTGTTACATCCATGGAAGACAAGGTGTCGAATTTCGCAGATGGATTGCCCGAAAAGTGGGTTTCATTTGTGTCAAACCTCAGACAGAATGATACGCTGGCGAAGTTGCATATCAATGATTTCATCCTGAAGCTGAGAGAGGAAGAGTTGAGGATGAAGTACAGGTCTCAAAAAGCGTCATATGATCAGAACCCGTCACTTTACAGCTCAACCCCTCAAGCAAAAACGTCTGGAGCACCACTTCAAACGGTGTTCGTGTCGAGTTCAGCCGCTCCGTCTCAAGCAACTACTTTAGAATCTAACACGCCAGGGTCGTCTTGCACCCAATATATAGCACCTGAAGCCAATGCTACAAAATTGAAGACCGAGAATCTCGCTAACGTGACTGTAGAGGTAGCAAAGCAGCATATGGATCTCTTAGCAGCTGTCGTTCACTCTTATGACAGTCTAGTTACGGGGAAGATTGGAAACTTCCATCTGGCAGATGAAGACTATGAGCAAGTAGACGGGACTGAGCTGGAGAGAATGGATATCATGTGGGCATTGGCAAGTGCTGTTCGGCGGGCAAAGAAGTTTGTTAAGAAGAAAGGACAAAATTTGATTGCCATAAAGGATATAACCTTTGGTTTTGACAAAACCAAAGTTACCTGTTTTAACTGTGGAGAAAATGGGCACTTCAAACGTGAATGTGTGAAGCCCAAGAAGACAGGTAATGGTAATGCATTCTCATCCTTCAATCATCAAGATAAACCCACAAGTAGTCCTACATCCTCAAGCAAGGATCCTAAGGCCTTGACTGCTCAAGATGATGAAGGGCAAGATTGAACCTTTCGATTTTTATCTCCGGGAGAATCCAACATTGCTTGTGTTGAGGGTTTGGATGACTACTGTGCAAGCGAAGGCGATATAGCAGTTGAACTCGCGATGTCAAATAATGAAGAAACTGCAAATATGGTCGATCACCTGAATAAAGAGTGTTCAAGCACAAAATGTTCAGAATCACCAGCACCAGAAAAGTCAGACTCTGCTATGATGGTTGATTCAACCGTATCTTCTCAGTTATGTACCAAAGAGCAATTGTTTGATGGTCATGCTTGCATTGAATGTAATATAGAGAAAGCATAGACTTAAAATTTTCGAGGTTATTAGATCACAATAATAGATTAGTAAATTATTTGCAACTATGCACAGAAGCAAACATGACTTTGAAACAAAATGAGCACAGTTATAAAGAAAAAATAGAACTGTTGAATAAACAACTACGGGAAACTGAAGTTGTGACCTTTAACCAACCAAATGACATTCAGTTCTATTTAAACTCCATAGAAGAAACCAAAAAAAAAGCAGTTTTGGAAGTGGAAGTAAACTCATTAAAACAAAAACTACACAGTTGGACTAGATCTTCTCACATGGTCCAACACTTAGTGAGAGAACGCAACAACAGGGAGGGGTTGGGTTATAAAGTGGTTCCACCACCACATGAGACCTTGTTGAATGCTAAATGCAAACTAATAAATAATAACCCAATCAAGGATCATATGGTGTCCATTCCTCTTGTAAGTGGTCCAGATTCCACAAGTAATTCCATTGAATCTGTCACTAAACAAAAGGAGACCACTTTAAAGTCAAAAGGTAAAATGCCTATCATTAATCTGGATGAACAATTTTAGAAGTTTAAGGTAAAGTCTGGTTCAAATACATCTAATACTGAACCTAAAAAGACCAAACAAGTTAACCAAACACGTGCATCATGTCTAAGTCCAGATAAACAAAAGAGTAAAGATGTTAAAATGGTTCAAACAATTAATTTTGTTAAACAAGATAAAACATCTAAACAAGAAGTGTCAAAACCCAAAAAAATCAAAATCACACGAGTGCCACATACTTCTCCACAGAAATAGTCATACCAACATGTCAAAAGTAGATCATGCTACAACTGTGGAAAGTATGGACACATCGCTTCTAACTGTCCTTACTATCAGACACCTAGGAAGAAAGTTGAACTTCATGACCATAAATCCAGTTCTTCTAAAAGGAGTTCTATGACCCCACCAAGAAGAATTAGTGAACATAAAGTTCAAACCATAAGCCACTCATCTGTTTATCACAAACAGGCCTTACACAAAACTGGCTTATGGAAAGAAAAATATAGTTCAATGTCTGATAATGAGAACAAGAAGACGAATGATCTTCCCTCACCCTCAAATGGACAGTGGGTGGAATTTATGATGTGTGATTCCTTAGGGTCACCCAAGCCAGTTAAGGCTTGGGTCCCTAACCTTAACTAATGATTTCCTTTGAATGTGTAGGGTGTACGCTATAGTGCTACCATAAATACCTGGATTGTAGATAGCGAAGCATCTAGGCACATGACTAGGAAACTGACTCTCATGTCAAACATCAAACAAATTAAAGGAGGTGATGTGTCATTTGCTGGAAAAAAAGGAGGTTACACCACAGCTCAAGGGAAGTGGGGAATCAGAAAGTGAAGTTTGACAAGGTAAACTATGTTTAACAACTTCAAAATAATTTGCTTTCTGTCTCCCAAATCTGTGACAAAGGCTTTAAAGTAGTATTCGATAACAAGAAGTGATATGTTCTAAAAAAAGACTATGTGATCCCGAAGGACCAAGTCTTAATATCAGCTTAAAGATATAACAATCTTTATGTCGTGGATCTATCAAAGGACTCCACAACAGATCATCAAGTTCAGTGCTTCTTTTCCAAGGCTACAGAGAAGGATTCGATCTCCTGGCATAGGAGAATGGGACACATCAATCCACGGAAGATGAACTAATTGATCTAGAATGATCTAGTGCGAGGAGTAAACGTCAAAAACTTCCAATTACTGGATTTTTGTGTCGCCTGCAAGAAAGGCAAACAGACAAAGAAGTCTCAAAAGGCAAAGAAAGTTCATTCCATAGAACTGTCTCTTGAGCTTCTTCACATGGATCTGTTTGGTCCAGTCAGTACAAGGAGCATCACTGGCAAATTATACTGTTATGTAGTTACAGATGACTAATCAAGATTCTCTTGGGTAATTTTTGATACATATGTACCTAGATCCTGATCTTAATGTAATATGTCGTGAATGTCTTACACTTATGTAATATTGGGTACTTAATGAAATGTAAATGTTTGGTTGTGTTTATCATGTTTAATATTTCATTAATGAGTTGTTTAACGGATATTGACTTGATTATATAGGTTTGTGGTTGATTGAATCAATATAAATAATGTTATGACATTTAATACATTCAAACTTAATAACATGAAATTATCATGTGAATGGCCCATGCTAATGGACCATACGCATGAACAACTTCATGCAAATGAATCAGTCGCACGACTGAACTAGGAGACTAGATCAGTCGTATGATTGTCACATAAGATTGGCTCAGTTGCACGACTGAACACTTAGTCATGCTAATGGACCAACCGTATGACTCAATCGCACGACTTAACCATGCTAATGGTTCAGTCGCCCGAATGAGCAACCCTAACCTATAAATACCACCTAATTCGTGGAAAAACATAAGCATTGAATACACTTCGACTCCAGACGTACCCTAGCCGTCCAGAAGCCTCTAAGTTCATACTCCAAGTTCATAGAACGCTATAGATCGATTCCTAATTGATTCTTGACGTTAGATTCAATACATAATTGTTTCGACGTGTGTTCTCACTGACTGGATCGCCAATCAAATAGGATTCCGCACTATTTGGTTTGGTTTACACGTTAATCAGTCGATATTTCGTTCACATACCAGATCCTAACAAGTGGTATCAGAGCTTTGGCTCTTGATTACGTGTTGATTCAATCGTTTTTTATACAAAATTGTGTTTTTTCACTAAAAACACAATCTTTTTGTGTCAAACGGAGTTTTAGACGTTTCCTGACCACAAATTTTAGTTTTTCCGGCATACGGCGATTAGGGTTTGTGAAAATTCGTGTTTTTACGGCCAATACACGTGGCAAGGACCCTAAAGCCTTGACTGCTAATAAGGATGAAGGACAAGACTGGAGCTTTCGGTTCGTCTCACCGGGAGAGTCCAATATAGCAAGTGTGGAGAACATTGATGACGATTCCGCCAGTGAGGGTGATATGGCAGTAGAGATCGCGATGTCAAACTCTGAAGACACTGCACATGTGGTCAACCACCTGCCTGAAGAAGAAAAATCTGCATCAACGTCAGGATCACCAGAAAAAGAGACAACAGATTCTGCGCTCATGGCTGATTCCTCTTCAATATCTCAGGTAAGTACTACTGACCAGTTGTTTAATAATCATGCTTGTTTAGATTGCAATAAATTTAGAGAAAGTATAGATTTGAAATTTGCTAGGTTATTAGATCATAATGATAGCTTAGTAAAGAATCTGGAACTGTGCACTGAGGCAAATAGAGTATTAAAACAAAGCGAGCATAGTTACAAGGAAAAGATAGACCTATTTAACAAATAGCTTAGGGAAACAGAAGTAGTTGCCTTTAACCAAGAAAATGACATTAGGTACTATCTTAACTCCCTAGAGGACACTAATAAGCAGAAAGTAGTTTTAGAAGTAGAAGTCAACTCCTTAAAACAAAAACTGCACAGTTGGACAAGCTCATCTCATATTATCCAACACTTAGTGAGAGAGAGAAACAATTGGGAGGGATTGGGATACAAAGTGGTTCCACCACCACCTCAGACCTTGATGAACACCAAAAGTAAACCGATTAACAATAACCCCATCAAGGATCATGTGGTGTCCACTCCTCTTGTTAGTGACCCAGATTCCATAAGTAAATCCAATGAATCTGACACTAAACAAAAGGAGGCCACTTCAAAGGCAAAAGGAAAGATGCCTTGTGTTAACCTAGAAATAGAGTTTGAAAAGGTTAATTTAAAGTCAGGGTCAAACAAAGTAAAATCAGAACCCAAAAA
>BJCM01099637.1:0-10764 GCA_018326385.1 Flaveria bidentis
ATATATATATATATATATATATATATATATATATATATATATCAAAATTAAATATAAAAATATTAAATATAATATTTAAATAAATAAATGGGCCAAGCCTGAGCCGAACTCTCCTAAGTCATCACAGGCCGAGCTCTCCTAAGTCATCACAGGCACGACTCGACTCGTTTGCACCCTAAACCCATCATTTCTATATAGATTAACTAGTTTATAAAAGGTTAACCTAATCATCTTGTGTAAAATCTATTAAATTTTTTGATGTTAAATAGACATGTGTAAAAGCCAACATGATGACACACAACAAGGGGTCATTAAAGCAAGTGAGCTACTAAATGATGAATGCAAACAACACGTGACATTCCCCGGCGTGCAGGCAAATATGGTCCAACACTGTCGGTTCAACCCAAAAATAATATCATAAGCCACACTGCCACAGGGAAACAATGATCCTTTAAGGTAATTAACAATGTTTTAAAGGCCAATTTTAATAACTTTCACATATTATAGGATAACATGTAATTACTTTACTTATTGTTAAATTAGATATACTGTCAATTTTTTATGAAAAGAACAGGATGGTTGTCTCATGGTATTAGATAGTATAGTCCAAGAACTTAAATCTTTAAAACTAATAAACTAATAGTGCCAATTTGTTGTTCCTAAGAGCATGCATGACTAGAGCTGCAAAGGAAACGAAAAAACATGAGCACTGTTTTGTTTTGAACAGTGTTTTGTTCGTGTTTGTTCGTTAATAAATAAATTTGTTTATTAGCTGTTCATGAATACTTACCGAACGAGATTCTTTGTTCATGTTCGTCCATTAAGGAAAAGAACATTTTTATGAACTATTTACGAATACTTATCGAACACAAACGAACAAAAATAAAACAGAACAAACACAAAAAAAAATGTTCATGAATATAACGAACACAAAGTAGTTTATGACCACAAACATATTGCATTTTATTCACAAACATTACATAAAGTCTTTAAATAATAAATAAGTATTTAACATAAATATCAATAAAATACTTGATAAAATTATCATAAAAATAACTGACATAAAAGTTAAAAACATAAACGAACACTTCACCTAATGTTCACAAATGGATATTAACGAACACATTATCGAACGTTCACGAACATAAATGAATGAACGCGTCTTGTCTTCATAAAAATTAAAAACATAAGCGAACACTTCATCTAATGTTCACAAATGGATATTAACGAACACATTATCAAACGTTCATGAACATAAATGAACGAACGCGCCTTGTGTTCATGTTCGTTTATTTTACTAAACGAACGAAATTTTCTTGTTCATGTTAGTTAATTTACTAAACGAACGAACATAAACGAACTTCCCGCTGAACGGTTCATGAATTGTTCACTGAACATTCGATTCGTTTGCTACCCTACACATGACGTTCTAAGTTGGGTATTTTTGAGCTCATGTGGAGGAGAAAGAAAGGGTGAAGATGGCAATCGATTTGGAGGAGAGGAGGAGATGTTTTTCAAAAATTTAAAGTAGAGGGGAGAGGGTGGTTGGGGGGTGTTTTAAGACTATTCCTAACGTTACAACCCATTATTTCCACAAACAATCTTAATCAGCATGTCACATAAGCTTTCCATTCACTTTCACTCATCCTTTCTACAAACACTTTTTACCCCCAACACTATCCTTCTCACAAACACTTTTATTTTTCCACCTCATATTTTCTTTATTAATTTACTTTAAATAAAGATATTTAAATTATTGTAAATATAATTAATTAAAATAAAATAAAAACAACAACGTAAAACAATAAAATAAAAAAGACAATAAAACTAGCCGTTAGAAAAAAGACAAAAAAAAACTAGCCGTTATAAAAAAGACAATAAAACTAGCCGTTAGAAAAAAAACAAAAAAACTAGCCGTTAGAAATAAGACAAAAAAACTAGCTGTTAGGAAAAAATTAAAAAAATCATTAATTATCTAAAATTACATTAAAATAAATAATTAATAATACAACATTAAACTAAAACCACAACATAAATTAAACTAAAATTGTTACTTGCGACGAGACATTCCATATTTCTCTCTTATCTCGTTATACAATTCTTCATGTTCAGCACGCTGGAATGGATCCATATGATTTGTGTCGATGAATGGATCCATATGACTTGTGTCGACGAAAACAAAAAAACTAGTCGTTATAAATAAAACAAAAAAACTAGCCGTTATTAATAAAACAAAAAAACTAATTGTTATGAATAAAACAAAAAACTAGCCGTTATAAATAAAACAAAAAAAACTAGCCGTCATGAATAAAACAAAAAAAATCGTTATGAATAAAACAAAAAAACTAGCCGTTATGAAATAAAACAAAAAAAAATTACCATTATGAAAAATAAAGTAGCCGTTATGAATGTAAAAAATATTTAAAATATTTTAATACTATAAATGTTAAAAAATTTAAAATATTATACTTAAATTATTATTTAATTAACTCTTTTTAAATTATTGCTTATTTATTATTTTATATTTTTATTTAATTAACTCATTTTAATTAAAATTTTATATTTAAATTATTATATTAATTAAAAGATTTTTAAATATTTTAATTAAAAACATTTTAAATTAATTATTTATTGTGGTGGGGCCCACCACTCCCATCCTTCTCAAGCCCTTCCGGACGGGCACCCACCCACAGGAGGGACTCCCCATCACCGCCCTTCCGGCGGACGCGGTCCACGTTGGCGACGGGCGCGACCGTGGGCGCGCGATGAGGACAGTCGACGCACCAAGTAGAAAGGAGACCAACTATTATTTTGCATGGGCAACCTCGTACACACGATGTGTATGTACTTGTTTGTCTTATTTAATTGCTTTACGAACTATATGTTGGAAATAATTGGATCAAGCAAACACGACAAACACCAAATTTATTAAGAAAAAAATCATACATTTTACAAAATGTTAGACCATCTATTTATACTCAATCTATACTACTCATAACCTGACTCAACTACTATTAAATGATTCACTAAATATTAACAAAATAATATTTATAGTTATCTTCAAATCTTTTCTTCTTTATCTTGACTTTTCTTCCAAGCATATCTCTAACAAATTAAGATTAATTTCATCACTATAAGTATAATTTTTTTTATTCTAAAATTTGTTAACAAAAATACTAAAGGGTCTTTTATATTATAAGTTCTAAAATATGGAGATCGTTATCGAAGAGTTTAGATTTTCTAATGCCTTCTCTATATATTGTTTCTTATAAAACAAGTACAATATAAATTTAATTTCTTATTAAAAATACCAACTAGGATGACACATGATCGAAAATATGACCAGATTTGGGGTTTTCTGATGAAGAATCTGAAGGCAACATATTTTATTAAACGAAATATAAATACTATGATGTTCGAACAAGCGTGTTTAAAATAAATCTAATGCTCATTTTAGATTAAAAAAAGGTCTTAGTTAAACTAAGTTAGTTCGTTAGTCGCAAAAATTAAGTTAAGTGGAGGCCCAAAAGTCGATATAAAGCCCAAAGCTTGATGAAAGGCTCAAATACAACTTTGGCCCAAAAACACAGGTTTGCAGTTTTGATAATTCAAACATAATATAGATCTTCATAACTTAAATACTGCAATAAAACTAGAGGTCTACAAACCGGTTTTTTCCCAAACCGATTTGAATTTTAAACAAACTAGTTTTTTATTGTCGTGGGCTCAAAGTTAGAAACTGGTTTGGCTCGCTGAATACTCGAACCTCTTAAACACCAATTTAAACTAATTTGAAACATGGTTTTTAAATCAACCGGTTTTATTTACTGGTTCATCGGGTTTTTTAATTTTTTTTTGAACTAGTTTGGATGTGGGGCTACCAAACCGGTATACAAACAAGCAGCTAGAATCGGGTTCTAAACCGTTTTCTTTTTCCCAAACCGATCTGGTTTTTTTGACCCTTTTTTTCCTGAATCGGTTTTTTTACACCTCTAAATATAATGGTTGTTTAAGTAGGCCATTTCAAGTATAACAAAAAGATAATCGTTAGTAGTTTAGTGGTGGTTGGTGCCCAACTTCCACCGTGGCTCCGTCCCGTATAAGAATGCATAGTAGAGTGTCTCTTTTCTATCAAACAATTTTACAAAATCATATGTATGTCGTTAATAAATGTCGATTACGAATGAATGAGTGATGCTAGAAAAATTGTCCCGAAACGGTGTTTAAGTGTCACAAGAAAGATAAAGCAGGGACCATTTGATGATCAAGAGAACCGGCCACCAGCATCTTATTCTTCGCCATAACCTTTTGTCTTCATCAATCCCACCTAAATTCTTTTTAACATCGGGACAAATTCATGTATTCACTTCTTGGAAATGTAAAAAAAATAAATTAAAGACAAAGTCTAAGATAAGTTTTTATTATTTCCAACTCTCCTAAAACGGGGGTGTGTCTTGTCGACCAGTCAAATCAAACTGGTTCACTTGAAAGAAAATTACAGTTAGGTTTGGGTCAGAATGTGTCATGTTTAAAATGGGTTCAGTTGATACGAGTTGTTTAATAAAATATCAAACTATGTCCGGTTGTGCGGTGACGACGGTGGAGGTTACGGCAATGGTCGTGGTGATGGTTTGACTATGCCAACGACCCATAGATGGTGGTGTCAATGCTGCTTTGACAAGGGATGTGCCGCTAGGGATTTGTGGGTGGTGGTGGCAGCGAGGTGGAGGTTGTGATGATGATTGGTTTTTTGTCATTTGAATATGAGTTGATGTTAAAAAGTAAAATTAATAATTTTAAAAACATAACAATGGAAATGTTACTAAACATGTTTGTTTTATTGTTTATCATCAAAATCACAGTTAAGTGTAAAAGAAAGAACATAAACGTTTTTACTTTTGAGTCGCTACATATTTGATACACAGTGTTACTATTGCATATTGTATGAACTATGAAGTGACCACTATTTTAACAACAAAAGTCAATTTATATTTTATATAAAACAATATTACCATATACAACCATATTAAAATTGTAAACCTCTAGTAGAAAAAAGGTGCCGTCAACGTCAGCTTCAAAAGACTTTCTGAGTAACGGACAGCTTTGCAAGAAAAGAACTGACACGTGTCAGTAGCTAGGGGGCATATGTACGTTAATGGCGGGAAGAGATTAATGGACGGTGACACGTAAGCCAACTTTGGCGGGAAATAGAAGCAATCGCCAATGGGTTTTTATTGGGTATATGACTCATGACTGTATGACAAACCCCACTCATTACTACTTCCTTAAACCACTTCTCCTCTACACTCAATTTTTAAAAAGTAAAAAACTTTAACATGCGTAAACACACTCCTATGATTAGTAGTGTAAACATTTGTTTTTTTACTCGAATAGATTCGGGTTCGTGGATTAAGAATAGAACATGATTGAAAAATGTAGATTTGTATTATTAGTGTAATTTTGATATGTATAACTTGATGTAATTAGTGGTATGTGCTCTAGCATTTTGCTAGCAGCATCTTCTAATAAAAATTTTGTTTTGCTGTTCAAAATATAAAAAAAAAGTTCGGGTTTAAAATCAAATCTGTTTTTTAGTCAAACCGGTTCGCGTTCAAAATCAAATTTGTTTTTTTTGTCGTGGGTTCAAACTGGTTTTTTTCAAACCGGTTCGGTTTACAAACCGGTTTGGCTCACCAGAAACTCAAACCTGTCAAACTGATTCGGACCGGTTTTTTCATAAACCGGTTTAACCTGTTTTAGAACCGGTTTAATTGGTTTTTAACTTTTTAAAATGGTTTTGAGGGTGGGGTTACCAATCCAACGGTTCAGGTCGGTTTGGGACCGGTTTGAGCTAAACCAGTTTTTGTTTGAAACCGGGTCACTTTTTTTTGCCCAAGTTGCCTCTAATTACATTTATAAATTTATATCTTGTAAGTCGCGATATTCGGATCTTTAATACGTGAGAGAGATATCACTATATACAATTTAGATATCATTAAACTACAAGATCTATAATGTGTACGATATATAAACTTATAAAATTAGTGTTACACATAATTTATTAGCATAAATATCAAATATATAGATATAAACTCTATTTGCGACATCGTGTTTTTAATACATATAAGTGATATATATAGACACACACGTATGAACACAAAAGCAATCTAACTATATAACAACTCATAACACCCAAAAACTCATAACTGATCAAAAGATGGCCGCAACTTCAAACTTTCAATTAATCGAATTAATACTATATGTCCTGATTTGCTAGATTAAAATGTCACCTAATATCACATAGATAAAAATCATTCCATTAAAATCTATTTTAATCAAATGTAATAATTAACTAGTGTTTAGAGTTATTATTGATGCAATAGTATAAAAAAGTTTTATTTAGCTCCCATTAAGTCTTGACGTTCTATAGGTTTGTAATAATCTTATAGTTTTACTTTTGTCAATGTTATCATGTTTACCGTCCACATAATATCCACTACGTCCGGTATAATCGGATAATATTTGAAAACCAATAATCATTTTGTGGGACCTGATAGGTTATGGTTTCTTGATAACCAAACTATTCAGTTGTTTTTTAAGAAATAATGATCGAACCGATCAAATTCATTCTCACTGTTCTGTAGCTTGCATACGTATTAACAAATTTACACCATTGGATATAATAAATGCAAGTTTATCTTTTTCACCTTGTAGACAAAATCCTTTGTTTCTCTAGCAATTCACCTTTGAACTTACACGCTTTAGAAAAACAAGATGGGGATGGAACGTATGGATATGGCTGCAAACGAACTGAACGTTCAACGAACAGTTTATGAATCGTTCGGCGGGAAATTCGTTTATATTCGTTCGTTTAGTAAATGAACGAACACGAACACGAAAATTCCGTTCGTTTAGTTAAACGAACGAACATGAACACAACTCGCGTTCGTTCATTTATGTTCGCGAACGTTCGATAATGTGTTCGTTTATATTCGTTAGTGTTCGTTCATGAGCGTTCGATAAAGTGTTCGTTTATATTCTTAATTGTTTTGTTAGTTATTTATTATGACTATTATATCAAGTATTTTTTTATATATATGTTAGTTACTTATTATTTTTTATTAGTTTTGTGTAATCTTTGTAATTAAAGAAATATAAATTTTATTATAAAATAAATCTATAATAATTTGTATTCGTTTGTATTTATGATTTTTTTGTGTTCATCATGTTCTGAACATGTGATTGTGTTTGTTTGTTTTTGTTTGTGTTCGTTTGCGTTCGGTTAGTGTTCGTGAACAGTTCATGAACATGTTCATTTCTTAATGAACGAACACGAACAAAAAATCTCGTTCGATGAGTGTCATGAACAGTTCATGAACAAGTTTATTTCTTAACGAACGAACACGTTCGTGTTCGTTCGATTCGTTTGCAGCCTTACGTTTGGATCTTCATTTCTTGGCTTTGATTCATAAATCACTCATCGAGTATATATAGAGTTGTTACTCTTGTTGCATATTTAACCATAAAACGGTCATTGTTTTCTTATACATGATAGACGTCCATGTTTACAGACACTAGGGTTTATATATTCATATATTATACATAGACGTGTTTATAACATGTATAATTTTTGAATACGTGTGCGTATATATATAATAATCTGTATGTATATTATTTTATAACGTATGTTTAAATTTTGTATATTTATAAGTACATGATGTGTAGGCATATGCAGAGTTAATGTTAATGTTAAGGTCATTATCACACGTGAGTTATGTTTGATGAACATATATCATAGTGTGTACTAATATGTGGTAAAATAATAAATAACGATCTTACATGTAAGTAAATAGCAAACAATTAACACTTCTACCAAACTGCATACATCAAATTTATTAGGCGACTTATGTAGAACAAGACATAGTAACTAGCTATTATTTACCTTTCTAAAAAAATTGTTATAAGAGAGAAATAGCTGTATTTATTTTAGTTATCAAATAAAATATACTAGCTGTATTTATTTATGCCATTAGTATTATTATAATCATTTTATCATAATCAAAAGTTATAATTTGTTAAAACTGTTTACATTATACACTTATAAATATTATATTAATAGCTTATAATACGATATGATTCGATTATTTTACATATACTAATATCGTTATACATTTAGTAACGCTTCATTATGTTTCCGTACATCTTGCTAGCTGAATACAAAAAATGAGTACTCCTCTCAACAATCCTACTTGGTATGTTGAATTGCTCCTCATTGCACAATCGTTGGGTGTAGTTGTATCTTTTATTATAAACTTGTTAGTTCTAACAATATTGAGCACTGTAACGTGTGCTTAGTTGCTCAAGGTTTCTTTCATTCAAATGTCAAGTTGATCAAGTTGATACTAAATTCTTAGAGGATTTGACTTAAAAAGAACTATTATGTATGCTCATTCATCTTATCCACCTAGTTGTTGTCCCTTAATTAGAGCTATGCATGGGTAATTAACTAACTTCTTGAGCATGTTATCAACATTTTGCTACTTACATTACTTGTCATAGATCTGTGAGGATTCGAAGTGATATTTATCTAGTTATTTATCATTGTTAGTTAGATATCATCTATGTTATTCTTTACGTAGATGCCATTGTTTGAGTTCAATAAAGGTGGTTGTGTGGTTGATCGATTAAATTCAATAAAAATTAATTTTTATTTAATCCAATTTGGAGGAATCTCTCCATAAAATTCGTAAATAGATGAACAACACCTATTATAATCCACTAGTTTAGTGAACCCCGTGTATTACACGGATTGAATAAATAAAATATTAAATAATAAATAAAATATTAAATAGAATAAAATTTAATTAAATATTAAATAATATGTGATTTAAATTATGTATAAGTACTATAAGTAATAAAACAATGATATCAACTTTTAAAATTTTATTTTTATACTTTCTTTGTTTTTTCTAAAAAAGAAATCAAACATTTTGTTTCAAAACAAAACATATTAAAAATGTCATTTTCAAATATTTTCTGTGTATAAAAAAATATGATGTACTTTCTAGAAAATTTTCTTTTTATAAAAATTTGTTTCTCTAGAAATAAATATTAATAAAAAGATCTATTTCTTAATCTTTTTAAAAATAGCTTATAATAAAAAAAATAGAATTAAATATTATAATTAATAATTAATTGAGTCATTTAATAAGAGAGAAATAATTTTTTTTTTGTTAAAAGTGAATGTGGTGTTGTCATGTGACGTCT
Source organism: Flaveria bidentis (assembly GCA_018326385.1). Classification (NCBI taxonomy): domain Eukaryota; kingdom Viridiplantae; phylum Streptophyta; class Magnoliopsida; order Asterales; family Asteraceae; genus Flaveria; species Flaveria bidentis. Next base: position 9,268 of record BJCM01099637.1, read on the forward strand.
TTAGTTAACATTTATGGCATGTGACATCTTTAATTATCCTTTTATTATAATAAAAAAAATTAGAATTTGTATCCATTTCCCAATGTAAAGATAAGTGGTCTTGGGCCTTTGATAACTTGAGTTCGTTCATGGCTAGCAACATAAAGCATTCACTTCAAATGCATAACACTTCTACACGAGACTTAAGTTCTATTGGAATAAATAGGCGCCAAAAAAAGTAAATGTTTTACTCTGGATGGCTGAAATGGAACGGATCCCCGCTATACTCTTATTGGCTGCTAGGAATGTAAATGTGGATTCTACGATTGTGCTTTTTTTTTGTGATTATTTAGAGACCGCATGGCACATCTTTGTTTCTTGCCATTTAGCTTTGTCGGTGTGGCATAAATTGTCACATTGATATAACATCCCCCATTTGTTTGCCTAAAAGGTTGTTTGACAACTTTTGAATTATTAAATACTGAACCAATAAAATGTTTAAATCATTAAATGTTGAACCATTAAAAGGTCTAAACTATTAATAGTAGTGTATCATTTAACTATTCAAATGCAAATGTCTAATCAATTCAGATTAGAGGTCTTAACCATTTAGCATTAGACTTCTTAACCATTTATAGTCAAATGTCTGAACCATTCAGACATTTGCTCGCGAAATAGACAGTTTGAACCATTAAATGCTGAATCATTCAGACATCTGAACCATTAAGAGACTGATTAATAGACTGCCAAACAACCCCTAAGTCTTTAGGGTCTATTACATATTTACAAGCATGTTCATAGTCTTCACAAAAGGAGGAAATCAATCGTCTTCATCGTACTCAAGATGTGCTCCGCTACGGAAGACACCGAATGATTTAATTTTCAACCAAAAGACTCTATCTCAATAACACTTGGTGGAAGAGATAAAAGTTCTTGGTTATCTTTGTAGAGAATTTATAAAGAGGCTCATGCAACCCAAACATCCAAAATCTTTCCGCATGCATGTTGCACAAGTACTAAAGAAGAATGCTTTGGAAGTTTATACTTACAACAGAAAATACTCTAAGTGTAAAATCTTCCAAAGCCAAGACCAATATCTTCCGAAGCCAAAGATGAAGTCTTTCGAAGCTTCAGAGACAAAGTCTTCCGAAGCCTCAACTCTTGAAGACCTATTTCTTCCGAAGACTTTTAGTAACATGTTTTATCTGGTGTACTTTTCCATAAAGTTGGACCCTTTCCCGCTGCAACTCTGTAAAGTCACCAACTTGCATGAGTTGGTGAAAAGGTCCATGCTTTTGGTAACTGTACAATGAGATCTTGAGTCTGTAACTTTCTATTTCATGTACTTTATCCTTTTTATAATAGATAAGGATGTGAGCTATGGCATGTCATAGTCACTAGTCAAAAGGCAATCTTCCTTTTGACTCTACAATTGATTTTGTTTGTGTATAGTCAATTGTATCCAGCTGGTTTTCATAGTATGGCCGGCTGTAGGATGTAGTATAAGTATCTCATGTT
>BJCM01099644.1:0-10297 GCA_018326385.1 Flaveria bidentis
ATGCTTTTGGTAACTGTACATTGAGGTCTTGAGTCTGTAAATTTCTACTTTATGTACTTTATCCTTTTTTTAATAGATAAGGATGTGAGCTATGGCATGTCATAGTCACAAGTCAAAAGGCAATCTGCCTTTTGACTCTACAATTGATTTTGTTTTGTGTCTAGTCAATTGTATCCAGCTGTCTTTCAAAGTATAGCCGGCTATAGGATGTAGTATAAGTATCTCATGTTATTGGATCTTTCTAATATGCTTTGTAACACTTATAATAGAACATAGAGAAAGCAATATACTGCATTCTTGAAAACCATACACTTGTGTTCTTTGTGTTCTGTCTCTTACATTACTTGTGTTCTTAGTATCATAACTTGGTTAATCCAGTTTACTGTTTGATTAAAGTTTAGTTAATCTCCTCTTTGTGTTGTTGTATTGTAACCTACACCCTTCAACGATCCTGCAATATCCCTTTCGAAATCAATCTTGGGTTCAATTTAGACATGAGGTTGACATACTTGTTGGACAGTGGTAGAAGGTGCATTTAACCTTTGAAGGTTTTTAGCTTTAAAGACTGCCCCAACAACATCTAGACTTGGTTGTTCAATGGAAGATCTTATCAAGAACTTGGAAAAGAACCTATATAGATCTTTAAGCATCATTGGGTCCACTTGAAGAATGATTTGTGGAGGCTTAGGGAATATTTTTGCATGTTTAGCATGATATCTTGAAGTTAATGTAGAGAGAGCAAAACTTTGTGGTTCCTTATATGCTTGTCTGTGAACAATATCCCTTTTTTGGTATCATCATTTTGAGAGCCGGATGAGCTAGAGGAAGAGGTCAGAGTGACATGAATTGGTACATGCATAATAGATCTCTAAGTTTGTTTCTTAGTTAGTTTGGCTTTGAGACTCTTAATCTCAAGTTGCTAAGCAGCAGACCTATCCTCTAATGTCTTAACTTTGGATTCAAGGTTTGAGAGTTTAGAAAGTAGGTCTTTTATGGTGAGTTGTAGACTTCCCTCATCTTTTTTTGAAGAATGATGGGGAGATGAGGTAACATACTTGGTATGCTCATCGTCACCACCAGATGTGGTTTCTTGGCACCTAGATTTTGCTTACCTAATTATGTCTCTTTTAGAGTCATCATAGGGCACAATATCCATAGATTCAGCCTTAGATATGTTACCACTATCTTAAGGATCCAATGAGGCTCCTTTAGTAGTGGCAGCTGAATCTACATGAGCCCCTCCATATCAGTGGGACTCACCTCAGTTGGGTCTACTAGTGGGGGCTAGAGATTAGAGGTTTCTCTACGCTCAGTTGATCCTTAGATTGGTGTTATGGATCAACCTCATGGCCTTGAAGAGACTTAATCTCCTTATTAGTTCCTATTAGTAGGTCAGTAATGGGTATAGAGGTTAAGCCTAATGACCCGAGATCTTGATCAATGTCTAATGGCATTAAGCCTATGAGAAGGCTGTTTGTTTTTGGCTACTCAGGAGAGTATAGTGACTCAGAGGGGTTTTAGCTTGGGCTTCAGGCTCAAAGGATTGAGACTGAAGAGACTGAATACCCATATTGAAGTCAATTGTGAAGGAAGGTGGGACCTAAGATTGAGTGGGAGCCCATGATTTCACTCTAGCTTTTTTGGATTGAAAAGGGGGGACTTGTTCAATCAGAGGAGATTAAATAAGGGTTCGTTTGGATCATCTGATATGTAAATTTTATAGGGTGAGAAGCTAGATTTGGCATTACAGGGTTCATTGTGGTGTGGGTTCATCACTTTTGGGGTCAGCAGGGATGTCACCAAGAGCTATACGCTCAATCATACCTGGAAGAAGTGAAGTGTGTCTTCTAGTGAAGTTGGTGTACATCCTCTAGTCCAACTCACAGTTGAAGATGGTTGCCCTCATGTGAGGGACAGGTAAAGCAGCTGCACAAACAAGCTTACTCTGGTCCAACCCACAGTTGATGATGTTCTGAATGAACCAAGGATACATTAAAATATTTCCCTTTGAAGGTTACCCATCAGATTGCTCATCACAAATCATGAATCGTTGAAGCGAAGGCCTTTAACCTGAGGCATCCTAATTCATATGAGATTTGATCTCATCCCCATACTTGTTTGACAAGCAGTGAAGGACTATATGAAGAAGGAACTTCTAGTTGTATGAAAAGTTAAACTTGTACCAAGTTCACATTCCCACATCACCACAATATCCTATTTGGTTATGTGTCATCCAGGTTTGCTTTGGGGAACTCTACAGGAGAGCCTTCATCTTGAAGCTCTAGATGCTCCCTGATGATCTGTTTAGATATGATCATTTCCTTACCACAAATGCTCAACCTAAGAACCCTAACTCCGTTTAGAGTTACAATCTATCCATTTCCACAAAATTCAACCATGTGCTTCGAATAAACAGCGGGGTTGACGATTAGGGCATTAAAGTAGGTGGATTGGGTAAGGAAGGAGATGATTTCAGAGAAGTAGGCATCCTTAGAAGAGTCAATGAGTTTGACTAGGTTATGTTGAGGGTTTAGTGCCATTTTTTAGAAAGATTTTAGAGAAATGAGCTTAAGTTTGGGTAAATTGAAGGCAATGGAAGCTTTGGAAAAAAACTGGTAAAAAGATTATGTAAGTGTTTCGGAAGTATTTAAATAGGTGAAAATGGCAGATGGATAAGGTGAAGTGATGGATTGAGGTATGATGTGACAAGGGTGGTAACATAAAATCCAATTAAAAAATTCTAATATCACTAAGAAAATGTTTACCTTTTTGGAGTGTGAGGCCCAAAAGATTTACGTTACATAGTAAAGCTTTCTTCCGAGTATAAAACATTTCCTAAGGTAGTCTTCTTCCGAAACCAATCTTACTTCCGATGGTAAATTTATCTGATTTAATTCCGAGAGTAAGAAGGTCTTCTGAGTGCAGAAGTTTATCAAGTCTAGAAACTAGATCTGATATGATATTAAAACCTTTTGTAATTGGGCTTAGATTGTATTGACATAAACAAGACACATTTTGAAAAAGGTTTTCAAATGAGATAGACTAATCAATTTTTATCATCCCAATAGATGTAATATGATACTTGAACCTTTGTTCATCAACTGCTTTAGTGAACAGATCTGCATATTGTTTACTTGAGTCAACATTGAGTAGTTTAATCAGATTTTTCTCATGAATATCTTTAATGAAATGATACTTGATGTCAATGTGCTTTGTCTTGGAGAGCTTGACTGGATTTCTATAATAGAGATATCACTGTTTTTGTGAATGTGGATAGGAGTACTCATGAAATTGAATACATAGTCTATCATCTAGTTTTGAATCCACAACAGCCGAGCATAACAACTAGCACTAGCAATGTATTCAACTTCAACACTAGATGTTGAAACACAAGATTGCTTCTTGCATTGCCATGAGATGATCCTTCCACCAAGATATTGATATCCGATTGATGTTGATTTCTTGTTGATATTGCAACTACCATAGTCACTATTAGAATAGCCATAAAGATTGAAATTGTTGTTCATTGGATACAAGAGACCCAGTTTAGTTGCTCCATTGAGGTATCTAAGGATTCTCTTGGCAACAACTAGGTGAGACATCTTTGGATCAACGTAGTATCTTGCACAGATGCAAGTTGCAAATATGATATCAGGTCTACATGTTATGAAATACATCAGAGATCCAATGGTGGCCCTATACTAATTTTTATTACTATCCTCCCCCTTAGAGTCTGTACAAAGATTGTGATTTCTTGATATTGGTGTCTTGGCTAGCTTACAATCTCTCATATCAAATCTTTATAAAATGTCAGATATATATTTAGATTTATTAATTAATAACCCTTCCTTCATTTGCTTTACTTGAATTTCGAGGAAAAAGCCGATTTTTTCCAGGGAAGTCATTTCAAATTACTTCTCCATGATGCTCTCAAAGTCTTTACGTATTTGGTCATTTAAGGAACGAAATATGAATTGATTGACATAGATATGTATGAGCAAGATGTATTCCCAAACTTTCTTATCAATAAACTTTTGTCAATGGTACCTCTAGTGTAACCATTCTTTAGGAGAAACTGAAACAAAGTCTCATACCACAGTCTAGGTGCTTGATGCAGTCCTAAAGAGCTTTATCAAATTTGCACGCATAGATGGGGTGCTATGGGTTTTCAAATACTAGAGACTGGCATACTTAGACTTCCTTATCTTTATTCCCAATAGAAAGGCACACCTGAAATCAAGTTGGTAGATAGTAAAATTCTTGGATGCAATATAAGCTAGAAAGATCTTAACTGCCTCAATTCTTTAAAAAGGTGCAAAGACATCAATATAATCAATTCCTTCCTCCTGCGTGCATCCTTGAACTACGAGTCTTGCCTTGTTCTTGATAATCAAGCCTCTACATCTATTTTGTTCCAAAAAACTCATTTGATGCCTAGTAGTACTTGACCGGATGGTAGCAGACATAGATTCTAAACCTATTGTCTTCTGAGTTAAAGCAATTTCTCTTGCATTGATTCAACCTTGCTACTATCTTCCAGGGTTCTACTTTCCTGGGTTCTATCTGAGATAAGAAGCATGAGTACATGTAGACATTCCTATTGTGAGTTTTAATACTTGGATCAACTATTGTTTAATACTTGTTCAATGTGAACTGATTGAATCAATAAGAAATAATATCAACGTTAGTTGGATGTGAGGCAGCATTGACAGGTGTTTGTTCCTTCAAAATGCTACTTCCATCAGCTTTGTGTTGTGCATTGTCACCATATGAGTTTTGAGGCTCACTAAGTTGACAACTTGTTAAAGTTCCCCTATCTCTTGAGATAGTCTAGCTATCATATCTGATAATTATGGGAGCTTGATTTCAATAACTTTTGGAGAACTTGGATGAGGTTTGGGTAACTCAAACTAGTTGTTCATTATTTGAATCAGTTTGACAACCTGTTCCAGCTGAAACATTCTCAGAAGAAGGTTTAGAATAGTTTGGAAGTAAATCTAAATAAAACATATGATCAGGGCCATTCCCCCTAACACAAGGAGTGAGCTCATTGACAACAATGTAGGATGATTCCTCAAATTATTGATTTTAAATGTCATAAACTCTATAAGCAATAGAGTTTGACGAATATCTAACGAAGATAGCCTCATCTGACTTTTCAGGAAATTCGACAAATTGTCCTTTTGTTATGTATGGTACACCTGTTGCCAAAGGACCTAAGAAAGTGAAAGAATAGTGGCCTTTTGTTCCATAGCTCATAAGTGGTTTTTCCATGTGGCTTTACTACAACAACTCTGTTCACCATATAGAAAGTAGTGCCGACTGCCTTTGCCCAGAATGTTAGAGGCAGCTTTGAATGATCTAACATAGTTTGAGCAACCACAATAGGTGTCCTACTTCTCCACTTAACAACACTATTTTGTTGAGGAGATCTAGGAGTAGTATATTGTCTTGCAATACCTTTTGAGTAACAGAACGAGTCAAGAGCATGATTCTTAAACTCAGTCCCTTGATCACTTTTAATTATCTTAACCTTGTGATCAATTTTATTTTCTATATAAGATTAAAAGATTTTAAAGTTTTGGTTGTTTCATTTTGAGTTTTTACAAAGAATACCCATGTGAATCTAGTAAAATCATCAACAATCACAAGACAATATGATTTGCTTCTAATGCTCATTATACTTGTGCGACCAAATAGATTCATGTTCAATTAGTGTAATGGAGTGGTGATAGAGATAGCTACTTTTGATTTATGAGTTGCCATATGTTGCTTTCATTTCAGACATGCAACACAGTTATCTTTGTAGAAAATTTCCTTTTTAGGCAACCCATGTATCAACTTATTTTTGACCAATTTATTCATGGTTTTAATAATTGACATGACACATTCGTTTATGCCACAAAGTTGACTCATCACCATCAGCTTTGGAAAGAAAGCATCATACTTCACCCAATAGGGATCCATTATTCATATCCAGCTTGTACATATCCCCTTTCCTTGGAGATCTAAGAAGCACCAATTCTTAAGTAATTGTAATCCTGGGTTTGAGGATAATGCACCCTTCCTTTGTGAAAAGCATTTGGTGGTTTTGATAACAAAACTGTGAAACACTTAACAGATTGTGTTCAAGTTGTTTGACAAAGTGTACTTTGTTGACTCTTAACTTGCTGTTAGGTACGCTTTCTCTCTTAGAAATGTATCCTCCAGCCTCACCTCCAAATTAAACAAGACCTCCATGAAAATTTTGAAATTGTTGAAGAAGATATCTTTTCCCAGTCATATGCCTGGAGCTTCCACTATGTAGAATCCAAACATTGTTATTCTTGTCATATGGATGTCCCTACACATAAAGTTGAAAAGTTAGTTTTTATTGGAAACCCAATTCTTATTGGTCTTGGGCTTTTCTAATGATGAGGATTTAATTGTACCAAAATGTATGCATGGGGGTTCAATAGATGTTTGTGTAGAAGAGGTTTGGGCGGCAACATCTTCTTTGATCTTCCATTCAGTCCCTTTGTTGATCGGTGTAGATGAGCTTGTTGAAGCTTGAGCAGCATGGCATTTTTTCGAAGCTTCCCTTTTCTCAGAAGTATCCTTCACCACCTTTTCTTCCGATGTAGTCTTTTTAGCTGAAGTTTTCAAAGGAACTCTGTTGTTATTTTGAATTTCCTTAGGTTTCAAAGCTATTTCCCCTTCGGCAAATGAGTTTCTTCTGAAAGCAACTTTGCTTGAGAAACAAGCTTCCCATTCTTTATCACTTTAACCACATGATAAGGTCTAAATGTGAAACCCTCCTCGACTCCTTCTCTCTTAACATTATTTGCATAATCTATGCTTTGAGGATTGTAATAACACTCTTTGGCCATATGATTTTGCAAACCACAAATTATGCGTGCAAGGTTAATCTTTGGGTGATTTGAGGATTGTTGTTTCTTGCTTTTCTTATCTTCATCAACATTCTTTCCCTTTAACCTCTGATCTTTCTACAGGATAAGTGCACTTGTACTACACACAGTTTCGGGAAAATCAAAATAAATGTTTAAATGAAAAGGATAAAGCTAATAGTTTACAAGCATGTGTGTGTTTGATATGATGAAAAAGATTTCAATTTAAGTGGAAAAGCTTGATGTAAATTTAGAATTAAAGGAATTGAAATAATTTGTATTTTTGAAATATTTAAATATTTGAGACTAAAATGACAGGAAATTATCTAAAAAATTAAAAACAAATGAAGTTGTAAAAAAATTAATTTTTAATGTCAAAATGACAAAATGTGCTTGATTGATAATTAAAAGTGAAAGTTGACCAAGGGTTGAAATTTTTATGAAGAATAGTGTTACTTTGAAGAACTAAGGTTTGGTTGAAATTTGTGAAAATTTTCCAAGTGTTAGACTTAAGAAATGTCCTCATACGCCAAAACAGTGGTCACCATTTCAGGAGTATGATGAATTTTCAGATATTTGTTCAAGTGTTGCGTATTTGGTTCAACCTCATGTGACTAAATAGTTGTCAAGAGTTTGAAAAAATAGGTTAAGTGTTGGGTGTTTCAAGTGAAACTCTTGTTCCTGAATAGTACCAGACTTTCCTATGTGAAAAATATTTAAAGTGTAGACACTTGAAAGGTTCTTGCGCCTAAACAGTTCTCCTATGAACTGATGATTCATGAAATTGTTAAAGTGTTAGGCATTTTAGGCTGAGCCATGGGCCTAAACATTGCCCATGCGCTTGAACAGTGCTCATGCGCCTAAGACTTTTTGATTAAATTTGACCAAGTGACCTCATGCGCCTAAGTCTCATGTGTCTTAATAGAGGTCTTGCGCCTTCACAGTGGTTATGTGCCTAAGTGCTTGTACCTTATATAAATTCAACACTTGACAAAATTTCATTTTCACTCATTCATTCAAACACAAACTCTCTATTTATTCATACTCACACCTAATACTCTTTGTTTGTATTGTATATAAAGTTTACCTAAAATCACGTGATAGATTGGTAATACATTTGATTCTGAACATCATGTTGAGTGTAAAACGTCAAATCTCGGAACATTCATCAAACATTTGATTAGGCGTTTGAATCCTATTCGGGCATTCAATCCTTAAGCATTAAAAAATTGAAATTTGTGTCATTAATGTGTTAAAATGTTCAAAATTGAACCTCTATTTTTTGATAATACATGTTTTTGACAAGATTAGCATCATCATAACTTATTTTCATCTAAAAATTTTCTTAATGATCTTAGTGTTCATCAGTAGAAGATAATTACAAAAAAATTAACACATTAATGACTCATATTTAAAATTTTAAAATCTATTAAGTAAAATGATAAAAAAAAAACAAGTGTGCATAATTTGTTATATTTTATTTCATATTAATCTCAAAATGATAATTTATTTTGTATCAAAAGCCTTTAAGTGATTAGGTGTAATTAATTCAAAATTGATAAGTCAAATGAGATTTACATCAATGTAATTCACTTATACTTACACTTTGTTTTATTTGTAATTGATAATGATATTTACACTCTGTTTTATTTTATGTGTTATTGATTCAAAATTGATAAGTCATATTGAGATTTACATCAATGTAATTCACTTATACTTACACTTTTTTTTATTTGTAAATGACAGATGGCTGAATTAAACTTTGAACCGGAGCTTAATGTGGCAGTATTTCATGATGAAGATGGCATAGATGCAAATACGTATGAAGAGACGATTAGATTTCTACAGAGTACAATATATGTATAGGCCATGTGTGCACGACCAATTATCTATGCACGTCTTATTAAGAAGTTTTGGAGAAGAAATGAGATTGATATAGATGATGAATGAAAGAAAGTTCTAAGAGGTTTTATTATTGAAGATAGAATTATAGAAGATTCTAAGCCATCCATCAGAAATGCTCTTACACTCGGGGATAATGATGCTCAAGACTTATATGAGTTTACTTTTAATGAATGTAGAGAGACATTCATGATAATAGGTCATCCAGATAACTTTTGAAAGAAGCAATTCTACAAAGCAAGAGTGTTCAATCATTGAAAGTGACTATGCTGTATATTCCAACATTGTATGTCAAAAAAAAGTGTTGGTTGGAATTCATTCCTTATAGGTATTCCATCTCCAATAGTTGCTTTGTCCAGAAACAAAAGTTTTAACATGGGAAAATAGATCATGAATAGATTTATTTACAATTTGAACACATGTCTTAAACTATTTATAAGAGATTGACTGTAGTTATAGGAGCCCAAAACATTCCTATGTTTGATGATATGGGGGTTGTAGCAAGGGATTAGGTGGATATAGATCAATATCACTTTCATTTGATTAAGGATGAACTGATTTATCCAAATGATATAACTAAATATGTAATTCAAGAAGATATGGAAGAAGATGATGATAATGAGGAGGATGAAAATGGATATAAATTGAAAGTTCATCGAGTCATGATAATAATGACAATGATGATCATGGTACTGATGTTGGTGGAAAAGTTTAAACGAATCAAGAGGTTGATTGTGATGAAACTTTATTTGAGAACGTAGAAGAAAATGTTAAGAATGCTGAGATTGGAGATCATGTAAATGATTAAGTTGATGAACAAGAGAATCTTGGTGATAATGATATTAATGAGAATTTTGATGAAAGTTTGGAGCATCATCATTCTATTGATTTTAATTGCGTTGATGTAAGTAATCATATTAGAACCTATTATACAAAATATACCTTCTAGTGTACAATCACCTATTCAAGAAGAACAAAAGGCAAAGATAGTGGATAAATCTGTGTTGAAACAAACTTAAGATTCATGTGTGCCAATTGAAGATTCTAATATTGAAGAAATTATTGATAAGTTGAAAGAAAAGATTGTTGATAAAGATGAGTTGATTTAAAAACTACAAGAAGAGAATGAAACGTTAAAGGTTGATTCATTAAAGAAAGATTTGTTAGTGCTTGATCTTGAAGAAAAGATAAAGAAACTGACTGGAGAAGTTGGGAAGTTAAGAGAATATTTTAATGAAAAGGAGAAAGAATCAAAAGAGATTAAAACTAAAAAGGAGATTATGTAGGATTCTTTATGCCCAAGACACGTAGAATATTGATGCGGTTAGTACGTAGTGATCCAAGTCGGGTTATACCCAATAACAAGCTTAGCAAACACCAATTGGTATTTAATTGATGATATGATCATACAATCAAATATCTACACCAATTTAGAAAATGGGTTTTCTAAATAAGTTGCATATGTGGTGGAACAACTTATTAGGATATTTTGTTCAAGAATATTATTT